>NW_010581318.1:0-32368 GCF_000705375.1 Tinamus guttatus
TTATTCACTCAGTGATAACTAAAGCAATTCCATGTCAGTATAATTAAATTGTATAATCATAATCACTTTGTAGTACTTTTTCTCAGATGACAAATCAGCAATAGATCTGTACCCTGCTCCAGTAATCACCAGTTATCCATGTGCAACAATTTCTAGTAAAGAATAAAACCTTGAGGCAATTGAATAAAGCACAGTAAAATATGGAAATAATTACAGTAATTCAAAGATTTTCTTTTCCTTTGTCTTTTGGCAAAGGTCAAATATAGTAGATAATATCTTCTGCTCTATCTAATGGCAGTTGTGCCTTAATAAGGACATTAAACTTACTCATCTTCTATTTCCTTTCCATTTCTAGAAAAGATATATTATTCCCTAATTACAAAAGGGAAAGCCAGGGTTCTGAAAAAAGCTCATCAGTCCATCTTACTACATTCTTTGCCATGGCTGGTCTGCAGCCTTCTCCTGCAACACTTTCACTTACATCCTCCAATACCTCCTAGAGTTTTACAGATGGTGATATCCTTCTTGCCCTACTTCATTTATGACCCTCAGCTCCAGACTATGCCCAAAGTCTCAAGACTTTGTCTGTCTGCCACTCAGTGAGGTATATTCTATATACAATTAGAGTCTGGTGTGTCTAAAAGCAGAAGCATGCTGAGATTTGAAGCTCTCTTATATGTTCTGCTGGAGGGGCATGATGAAGCAGATCAGGGCAAGAATGAGGTTGTGAGGGCGAGCATTAGAAGAGCAAAAAATGGAAAATATCCAATTAAACAAAGAGGAAAGCAAAACATGCTAGTACTGGTAGGAAGATTTCTAACAATAGGGATGTTTATTTCCTGAGGCATGCATATGAGAAAGACCTTTCTTGATAATACTTTTGTGGTGGCACGAGAAGGAAAATACCTTTTTCTGCTGCAACAACATCCTCTGAAGTGAGACAGTGCTACAACATATGGCTCATTTCATAGAAAGACTTAAGGAAAAACAAACCTCATTTACTTGTTGAAAAAAAGAGAGATTTTTTTTTCACTGATACTACAAAGTCCTTATTCTGTTTGGTATAATAATCCTTGAGTCTTTCAAGTAAACTTGGGATGAAAAGTGTCCCTTTGTTCCCTAAAGTATCAAAGGAACTAATATGTTCCTTCCTCATGCCCATACTTACAACAATCATTAAGTCAGCACAATAGGTTCTGGGCTTTCATGTCCTTTGCAATGGTGGTACATACACAAAATATTATTATTGTTATTATGAATATTACTATGTTTAGAAACACTCTGCTCTGACTACAGTAAGCCTATGAAATAGCACACATTTGGTCAACAACTCAGCTTTGAAATTGGAACTTTTAAAGTTTTCTGGAATGTTCTAGCTTAAAGCTAGATGCTTATGATTATTATTAACATTACAAAGATATCCTCAGATCTAACCTGTCCCACATTTCAGTAACAATAAAAATAGCTGTATTTTGTACTTTTTTTTTCTTTGGGTTCATATTATTTTACAGATGGAGAAACCATCTCCCAGAGAGACTGAATGATGCCAACAGGTGCAAAAGAAGTCAATGAAATTGAAATTAGTTGTTTCAGGTTCTATCTTGAAAGATAATGCTTCATTTTAAACAAAAACACTGAACTTGTGAACACCACAAGATCATAAAGATCATTAGCTGAGCCCTGAGTGCATAATGCAAACCTTTCAATTCCCACATATACATGATTACACTTGATATATCTAACTAGTGAATCGGTACATTGCAATATCTTGACTGATTACATAATTTAGTTCCAAAAAGCCTTGACATTGCAAATCCTCTTTTGGCATCAGCAGGCATCCCATCTGTATAATCCCTGAGGGATGAAAAACAGTGAAAGCAGATATTTCAAATATACAGCATGAGCCCATGAAAATCACAGCCCTGAGATTAAGTGAAGGTCAATGAAAGTGCAAGGTTTGCCCAGGTGAAGGTCCCTGGAATACTTGACCGAAGTATCCTACAGACTTTTGCTCGTGACCCTCACTAGAAGTTAGGCACTGACATGAGGAATCCATCATAGTTCTTTTCAGCGCTTGTTGTTACAAGAGTTCACATGCACATGTGTGCTCGTTGCTATAGAAGTTTAGAAATCCAGTTCACCCAGGGTGGATGCTAGGAAAGCTATTTGTTTTCTATGTCTATCATTAAGCATTATCATCTTAAATCAAGGTACTCAGTGGTCTGTGATACAACATGTAGTTTGACTGAGTACTTTTTTGCCTCCCCACCTATGGCAGACATTTTCTGTGTCAAAACATTATTTCCATACACCACTCTATTTCATATTGGTTGGGTAAGTGTTTGTTGGCTGAACATAATGGAATGGTAACACTGGCCAAACATAACTGCCTTTTGACTAGAAATGAAGACAGCAGCTATCACCAGCTGCTAACTCACACAAAGCTGACGTGAGTTTGAAACACTGATAGGCAAGTAACTGCCTCAAATTTGCAAACGGCTTTCTCCATGTCGTGTAAATGACCTGGGTGCAGTAAAGTAATATTGATTTAGAAAATCAAGCTGATTCACTGCTGAATCTTTAAAGATTAAGCAAAAATACAGGACATACTAAACTACAAACAGCAATGAGTTACTGGCAGCTTTCTTTGGATGATCTACAGAACAAAAAAAAAAAAAAAGCAAGGCACATTAGTGTGAGCACTGAGGCAACAGGGTAAAGTCTAAATGTCTGTAGAATCATCTGTTTAATTAATCATATGCATTTATAATGTAATTTAGCTGCTACTCTGGTTGATAAATGCTACACACAACTTTTCACAGGAGTGTTGTCAGGCCAGACCAAACTCACACACTGAATGTGAGGTTCTCATAATTAGTTTTCCTCATGTTTACCTTCGGGCTTGTCATTATTTCACGTGTTTGAGTCAATTCTGTTGACTATTTCCTGCCCCCGCCTCAAACAGAAATAACATAGAACTCATCAGTGTTATCCCTGTTTCTGATGACATCCCCGGTCTGGTATTGCAGTAGGGAAGAAGCCAAAGAGAAAGTTTATTCTTGATGGATCTGTCAGCAAGATGCACTGTAGTTTAGCACTACTCAGCCACTATATAACCTCACAAAAGCTCTTTCCTGTCCACCCGTTTGACACAGTATAGACTTGCACAGCAACAGAAAAGAAAATACATTAAGCCCTAAGTGTCTCAGCAGAGAGATACACAAATTGCTCATCACTTCTTGGTTACTTCAGACCACAGTGCTATAAGCAACAGAAGAATCTAGGCCTTTTGGTGGTCGATAGCACCATCCTTTAACACCGTACTCTTACAGAATTGGTGCAAGAAAAGTATGTTGGTGATGCCTACCTTACAGACTGCATAGAGAAACTAAAACCCAAGTCTCCTAAAGAATCAGGATAACTAACTTTTATTCATTTCGTCTGAGTCACAGAGGCAGTTGTTATTAGAACAGAGGATCCAGAGTACAGACTAGGATCTTGATCACTGCCATCTTGTATTTAGTCCAATTATCCTTCCTATTTACACAGTACTTTTGGTCCACTGCATACAGTAGAACATTAGAATGTAATTTCAGGAGCACAGCAGCCAATTACCAGGATGTATCCAGATTCATGGAGATCCTATAAGGCTATTAAAATGCATCTTTTGAAACTGGAGCCTGCCCCAAAAAAGGCAGTACTGTAATTTCCATGTGCTGTCAGAACAGATCGGTCAGGAGGAGGAGAAGTTCAGGCTCCTGGCCTACCACGAGGGACAAGGGAATAAATACTTGTCCCTCTTCACTAATCAACCACTCCCCAGCAGGCACATGGCAATGGAAGCAACTTTCCTAAAGGCAATCTATAAAATGATAATTTGCTATTAAGGAAATTCAGTAGTGTCTTAGGTAAGCAAGTGCTCCTCAGACAAAGATCCTGAAGTCAAACCTCATAGTTTCATCTGGGATTCATTAGGCAAAAAAATAATCCAATGGAAATGGCTGCTTACACATAACCAGAACAGTCTGCTCTGCCTGAGACAAAGTTTATAAGCCAGACAGATTTTTTTGTGGCTTTGTGTGATTTACTGCAGCATGTTGCCACTAACTAAGAGGTTTTGATGTAGTGTATATATCAACAAAGCTATTCTCTGTTATTATCCTGACAAAGTGAGTCCTGAATCATATAAATGATTTTTGGTCTGTCATGTCTAACTTTAAGTTCAGAGGTGGCTTTATTAAACACAGATATAAATAGGAGAGAGGCAAGACTCTTCCTCTTACAAGTTATTTAGCACGTAGAGAGCCTTACATTAATTCATAGATCCCCTAGTGTTAGGCTTGCTTTGACATGCTGCTTAAGAATCACTCTCTACTAATTAGCACCATGTTCAGTAAAAGGTACAATTTATCAGCTGACAGGCAGCATTAATTTGATGACACTGTGAGAATACTTACGAAATTAAATTACTCAGTACTGTTTTTAAAAAAATACAGACCAATAGGTCATGGTATTAGACAGCATGCATGTGGGAGAGTTTTCCCTCATTTTTTCTCAAGAAAAGAACCTTACAGTACTTCAGGAAGTTATCCCTCTCTCTTTAGGCTAAATGAAATACAAATATAATTACGGGTGAAGGTTACAAGGCAATATTCTGATATTTTTACTGGGAGGGATGTTTAATGGCCCTGGAAAGTTATAACAACATGCAGTTATTCATTGCTAGGCCTCTAAACCAAAAATAGTCCAGACACAGTCATGACAAAGTCATTATCTGATGAATGTTCAGTAAGACAAAAGTTGGACGGATTCCAGTCACTTCCAAACAAGCACTACCTATAAAACTGGTATGTACAGAGCTATCATCATCTGCCATCCAGAAAGGTAACTAGGTGAAAGAGAAGTTCAAAAGGCCTCTTGATAGTTCCAGAACATGCTAAGTAGGATAAGTAGAAAGATCTGATCTGGAGTAAGGGATGCAGAAAGGATTGACTAGTAGAAGCAATGGGTTTGGGATAGTGAGGACCTGTAGTGGTAAGGCTGAGGGAACATCTAATGCAAAGGACAAGCAGGATAGGATAAAGTGAGCACTTGTCTTGGATTCTGTTATTGTAAATCCATTCAAACAGTGAGGCTTAATGCTGAATACCAAGCGTGGCTATTCAAACCAGAGGTTCAGAGCTGCTCTGTGTAGTATATACACAGCACGGTAAATGACCCCAGAACAAGCACAAGCTCAAGACCATGCATCAAGATGTAACAATAACTGCAAAAAAATCTCATTTTAAAGAATCTGAGAGGATCTTCTCATGGGCCATCCATCTTGCATGTTTCCTGAGACCTTAAAAACCTGCAACAACAGCACTTGGGAAGTAAAATTTACTGTCACTATTCTGGTAGAGATATTGTAGCTACAGTTCAGACTAGTTTATTTGCTGAAAGCTACTACCACCATGCATCTACAAAAACTATACGATATCTCCTTTCCTTTAGGGGGTGAACAAAGTAACATGAGCAACCCAATGAGCAGGAGGGATTTATTTCATAGCTGTTAGAACTTGCCTCTCACATGAAGAAGATAATCTTCCAAGATTTACTCCTACTATGGGATCATTCCAATCATTCCATGGATTTCAGGATTAGTTGTATCTAAGATACGGATTTCTAGCTATTTTGAAATGCCAGGAGTGAGAATTCTCATAATTAACTGCTTGTTAGTCCAGTTCTCAAAGACCTGAACTCACTGAATATTTCCCCATGTTATAGTGCAACAATAAGCAATCAGATAACCTGTTTTTCAATCTGGAAACATTGTTAGAAATGTGCTGGGTTGGAGGAAATCAATTTTGAATTTCGCAATACCTTTTAGGGCCTTAGTAAACATCCATATGGAAAATCCAGTGTTTGCTTCACCAAGGGCAACAGTTGCATGTATCCTTTTCTATTTCTTTGTCCTTTTCCAAAAATAAAGACCCTTTGTGTGAAAGTGTTGTATACTCTGTTTTCCTTTCTGCTCATGGAGGGCTGGCTGAAGAGGCAGGACAAAGCACTTTCCTTTCACCTCCGAGAACTTTGTGTTCACATCCTGAATATTGTCTCAAGTTAAATAAGGCTAGAGTTAATTTGCATTAGTGTTTTTTTAGGGACATATATGTTCTTAGTATCCAGTTGGTGAAGAAAAAAACACCATATGACTGACCCAATCATTTTTGTAAAATAGCGGGTAGGGACCAATCCAGATGGTTCATCTATGAATTTGGCCAAAACTGCTAGCAGACTTCTAAGCAGGCGTCTTATAGTAAAATTTCAAAAACAGGAAAACTGACCTGCTTGATTCTGACTTCAATAGATTTTGCACTGTAAGAGTTTAATTGTCTTCAAACTTAGTTATGAAGCAAATCTAGTAGTACACAGCTCACCTCCTAAAACTAAGTGGAAAGGGCCTGGAGATCAAAAGACAGCAGGAAAAGGCCTTAACTCCCTCAAAGAGTGTACTCAAAGCTAAAGGCTATTTCAATTTTGATTTGATTATTAAAGGTAGATTATAAAATGACAGATACTGAACATATCTGGAAAGATTTAATTTATTGTCTTCAAGCAAAGAAGCTATCGTCAGGTTGCTAGACTTGGCTGAGAAGGTTCTATCCTGTAACTATTTACCTAAGAAACTGTGACCCCATGGGTTCAGGGAGAGGTTTGATTTTATTGGAATGATTCATGATATTACAACATTATGTTCTCTTTGGATATTTGATGCTCATGGTAAAGTAATATTCTTGTTTTGAAATGCCTTTTTTTCTTTCATTTTACCTGTCTCCTTTTGAGGTAGTCATCAGAAAAGGAAAAGTTTCTTCTAAGGAGGTGCTCTGAGTTCTTGTAAATTGATAGTTTAATTGTCCATGCGCAGCCCAGCCCTGTTTGTAATAACCTCAGGAATAACCTCTATGCCAGAAATAGTTTATTAGGAAAGCCAAAAGTATTATTTGAGCCATTCTATAACTTGTATGAGGTCAATGTAAACATGACGCTTGGAAAAGCAGCAGAAGACATACATTCGTAATCCTTGAACAAGTGACACCAGAGCAAAGAGCTGCAGCCAAGACAAAAGGGCATGGCAGAATCCAAAGATTTCTAGAACTGAGCATGTAGGAACAAATCCTAGAGATAGGCCAGTCAGATATGACTGACTTTACACAACACCCCCATCTGGACACTGTGGGTTTTAATCGCAGCCACTTGCTGCTCAGCTCCACTGTCTTTCTCCTGCAGCGGTGCATTTGCTGGGTGCAGATCATCAGGAGACGCATGACACAGGGCTGTGAGAGAGAAGTTTGAGTGCTAAGGAGAAGCTGCAGCACAGTTGCAATGACACCAGGGGAACGGGTCACCCCTGCCCACACACTCCTGCAGTCCTTCTGTCATGACTTTTCTCTGTCTCATCACCTTCTGTTTCAGCTGCAACAACACTACAATGTGTCTGACGTTCTCAAAGGTGACAAAAAATCAAGCATCGCAACAGGTTGGTCCAGTGCACTTATACCTAACCATTGTAACAGGATGCTAATACAGATCAAACCTCAGATTCTGCATAAGTTTAGATTGAAAGATAACTTATTTAATCATTTTCACATATCTCACTAGTTCCAAAAAGTCCATTTTCAGTTTGAAATTTGAAACACACAGGTGAGTTTGTTATAAACTCTAGCTCTGAATACAAGCAAAGCTCTCCTTTCACATCTGTTTAGATTAGGGGAAGCAAAGTTTCTTTCTCATATTTTAGACCTCCTATTCTCTCTCACTCTAATATTGCTTGGCAATCTGTTCTGGCATAGGTGAACTAGCATATGCTAACAACAACATTCATTCGCAATTTATTCATAAGAATTCCAACCAACCTTTAGTCTTCAGCCAAGCCAAAAGAAAGGGACAAGCATATCTGAAGTTCAGTTTTCAAGCACTTTATTCATTTCATTTGGCATTAACTGTACTTTACTTCTCTGAAAGCTTTCATGCCATCCATTTCTGGCAAGTGCAGAAATTTTGGATCACTGCAACAGGACATTAGAAATAATCCTGGAATATCCTCAGAAGAGTGGACCCCATTTCTTCATCACCTGTGGTCATCCATTTCTACCTTTCCCTATTTTTTGGTGTATTAATAATGAGAAAGCAAAGGAACTTCTCTCAGAATAGCTGTATTGCATCATAGCAACTTGTCATAGTTGTACAGATTTCATATTCAGGTTCTGTAGAGAGGCATAAAGAAAAAGAAAGAAAAAAAGAAAAAAATGTCGAAGACACTCTTTACGTATCAGGCCAACTATTCTGTTTTATTAGCTTTTGCCTGTTGTGTTTGCTTCTTTTACAAACATGTCACATGCTTCCCACAGTGAAAGTAAGAGTTCCTTTTGGTGTTTGGACTCCAAGGTGTTTGAACCCCTAGGCTTCAAAAGGTATGTGTGCTTTGTGTCCAAGTATTGTTTACCTAGCAGTTGAGTTATTCAAGGGAAACAGCAGCCACTTCTCTCCCACTCTAGCTTTTGCAAAACACAGCCGAAGTCTCTTCAGGAGAAAATCTGGTTGCTTTGCTGTTGTTTAAGAAACTGTCATGCCTGTTATGCTTGAGATAGGCACCAGTGACCACAACCTTCCTTACTGAAGCAAACAGTTCAAAACCAGGATCAGGTTAATTGGATGTATTGTGTCATCAGGCATCCTTATTACAAATATTCTTGCAATATTTTCTGTTAATGTTAAAAAAGAATAAATATCAAATTTAGCCAGGACACAGGAAGGGCAAGAGGACAATTCTGGTAACAACTCTTGCTTGCTCTGACAGAAACAGCTTTATGGCCAGCATGCAAGTTAACAGGAGAATAATTCAGTACTAAGCAGCATGCTCCAATACTGATCATTCCTAATAATCAGACCAGGTTAGAAACACTGTGGTCTTTGCCACTTACTGACTCTATATTCTTACACTTTTTTTCCAATAAACTTTCTAGGGGAGAAAAGGAACATTCACAGCTGAACAATTTATGGTGAAATTAATCAGTCCAGATGTGGGTTGAACTTACAATAATTAGGGTGTTTTTCTCTTCCCAAAGTGGCTGTTTAACTCCTATAAGCACTCTTGGGAGTGCGCGTATAACATGAAAGCAAGAGTCCCACATAACACCATATCCCATGCAGAAAGTAATAAATAGAATTCCATTTACAAGAGATAATATATTGCAAACATTAATGTGTTCAGTGATCTTTTAGCACAGGAAGAAACATTCCTCATCAAACTCCTCTTTAAGGAAGCAGAGCAAATAATAGAAAAAAAATAAAATAAAAGGCACCATAATTTAAACTAGTTGCTGTCAGGAAGACGACACACTTCTGGGGACTTGACAGTGTGTTCTGCTACCATCCCATCATACAGACACCACGGTAATGAGTGATTCAGAAATATTGCTGATAAAATCCAAGAAGGATGACATAATTCATAATAATGATAGGCAGATGGACAGATTGATTTAAAAAGTAATCTGTTCATTCCTGTTTCTCACAATACCTTTCCCTCCTTTTCATTCACAACTTAAGCCTCCTCTTTTTCTAGTCATGGCTCCAGCTCATCCTTTCAGAAGGAAAATTGGCACACCAAGCAATAATAGCCTTCCTACAAATGGAACTGCTTTTCTTCCCCATGAACCCATTGCCTGGTTCATCTTTCGAGTCCCCTCTCAAAACATTTCTTCCACCAGACTTTTCACCCCTAACATCCATGCAGGATCTTTCAGAACTCCTGACAAGGAAGAAATGAAAGCAAGCTACCTGTTAGTACAGGAGTGGGAATGATCTTGTGGTCAAGACACTTGGCTTGTGACTCAGGGTTCCCTCCTTCATACAGAGACATGATTTTTGTGAGACTTTGTACTAATCAATCATTCACCTTACCTTTTCTCTCAATTCACCTTCCCTTAAGGAAAGCGCTGTGATAACAGGGCTTCCAAACCACCCAAGGACAACGTATTTGTTTAATGTAGGCAGCGGAAAGCACATTCACTAATTTTAGTTACGCAAACAAGCAGCTTACCATAAAGAGCACTATGTTATAATTACTCATCGATGCCAACCTCCTTAACCAAACTTTCCCTAAAACCTATATCTATGCTAAGAGTGCTGGGCAAGCAAACACCAAATGAGCCAGGAGACCAAGCCTTGTTATGGTAAGCGGATAGACACCACCCAAGGAAGGTAGCCGAAGGCGGTGGGCAGCTGGATAGAAAACAAAGAAAATAGAAAACAGCTTTTTCATAAGTGAGCTCCTCCCCAGCAGCACACAAACACGCCTAAACTAGCTCTAAACAGGTTAAAAAAAAAAGAAAAAAAGAACCTTCCAGTGTTTTCTACCTAGCGACAAAGCTGTTTTACAGGGATTAAATGTTCTAACACAACTAACACAAGCATACGTGCCAGTGTGATTCCTGCACTTTTCCTTCAAAATAATAAGGAAAAAATTCTTAGTAAGCAGACAGAAAGGGTTGCCTTCTGTGTCCTTATATTGCCTTCTAACAACAGCACCACATTGTTACCAGGGAACTGTCTAATTGGTTAACTAACAAAATCTGTCCTTCCCAATACCAACAGAAGACAGCACATCCCCCAGCAAGCAAGCTGCTGGAACCCTTTCCAGCAAATATTTTTGTCCAGCCTGATAACCTTCCACAACACATTGCAATTGTGGCAAAATGTGTTTGGCAGTGACAAAAGGGGGAAGAAAAAGAAATTTGAGATCTCTTCTTGCAAACTGCCCCTCCAAACTGCACTCCCTGCCTCACTACTTGCTGCACTCCTACAGCCATTTGCGCCCCTTTACATGAATCTGAGCATTTGATTTGACCCCATGTTAGTCATTAAAAGGTAGGCAAAACACTCTTCAGAGAGCTGCTCTGTTTGCTTATCATAGCACCCATCTCACCAAACATTTTTTTAATCACTCTGATGTCTGCACACATGCGGTGCATGCCCCTGGGCTCAAGAATCTTATCACATTGTCGATCTGTACAGAACGGTGCACACTCTATATCTTTAAATAACAGAAGTAATTATTACTAGTAAATAATATATACGAGCTCATTTAAAATGAATCATCTTCTCCAATCAGCCCAGAGAATGAACAAAATAGGCAAACCTACAAGGCATCACTTTAAAATACTTTTTATATAATTATTATGAAATTACATTAGGGTATGACTCACTCCTGCAAATGCAGGGTTTATTGAGGGTAATTAAAATAAGTCATTATCTCTTCAAAGCAGTGACTCATAGGCTGCTGCCCATAGCAGAGTGTAGTGAAGTCAGAGAGAAGCTCCTATCTTACCCCTGAAACAGCAGCAGCAGCTTAATAGAGCAGTGAGTAGACTCAGTCAGCCCTTCCTTTAACTCCATTTAGCCAGCAGGTTCAGTTTTTGAAATGCTCATGCAAAAAGTCAAATCACCCGTGTATTAGCCAAAGTGTCTTATTAGGACTCTTTTTAGGACTGGAGGAAAAGAGAAGAGTTTGACATGGCTGGGATGTACCCAAATGCCATTCACTTCCTGCTTTGAGGATTTGAAACCCTAAAATGGTGGTGCCTGTGTGTAACTATATAGCAGTCACCTATTCCAAAGATACTAGCAGTAAGGAAACAGATATGGGGATCATTTCATGATAAAGGTACAGTTGCACCTGAGCTGAATTAAAACTACCAAATGGATAAGGAGAGGAAATGAAGAGCATCATGCCCTTTTGATACTATGGGACAAATTAAGCAAGCAAGTTGAGTGACATTAAGCATTACTCATGTATATCTGCACACTACCTGACAGGAATATTGCAGTTTATTTTCTAAAACCTTTTTTTGAAAAAAAATATGTCCCCTAGCTGAGTCAGGCCAGAGTAATTCTCATCTCCAGGGAATTTGTTCAACAGAATAGAAAGCTCCTGAAAAAAGTGAGTACAACACTTATGACAGCACTTATGACAGCATGCAAGTAGCTCTTTTTACCTTTACCGAGCACTGTTTTCCATGCTTCACAGTTCTGTCTTTTCTAGTATGCTGTTCTTTACTAAATGCATTCTTTTTTGGAAGTATGTTCTTTTCATGAGTTTTTCAGGTCTTTTGATATGGGAAAATATGGATGAAATGTATTTATCACTGATACTCCTAACAGAACCTCATAACAGAAAATTGCTGTCCATAAGACGACAATTAACTCAGGGAAGAGAGTATGTTTTCAATGTATACATTAATCTAAAAGCTGTCGATATTAGGAAATGTACTTTTTGTGAGTAACTGATGAAGCCAACAGCATATTAAAAGAATATTTTCTCACTGTATATCTCTTCAGAGTAACAGATCGTAACGGCAGAAATCAGTCACAGTTCAGTATTAACTAACTGGCTTCTTTTTCTAAAGCCTAGCAGGGAAGCTTACAAAAAGTTGTGCAATACCGTATCAATAATGGAGCACATGCAGAGTTTAACCTGTTTTGTGAACCTAATCAGGACAAATTTGTTAACGAAGCTGTCACAACTGCAGAGGCATGTGCAGAGTTCACAATGTCCAACCAGGTTTACCTTTAACCTAAAACAGTTAGCTTCGCCTTCGGCTTCCTAGAAAATGCCAACTTCTGAGCAGCTGCTGCACCAATTTCTTTGTGTCAAGGGGCATATTAACATATTGTCCTGACAAGCCCCATTTGATATTGTGTATTGGTCCCAGAGCTAAAAGGGAGGATGTAATTCATTTACCAAGCTTTCTTTCTTTCTTTCTTTTTTTTTTTTAAAAAAAAGGATATCTAACTACCAATGTATTAATTTTCCTCGTTGAGAAATGAGATCCTAACTGATAAAAACAATGCACAGTGGACTTTGTACCCAAATTTGCAAATCAGCACATCACTGGTTATAGGACTACTTGTATAAAAAAAGGTGCAAACATGTGAACTGTCTTTTATCCACCTACAGTTGATGTATCAGAACTGACCAAACAGAAAGACCTGGATAATCTTCTATAGTTCATCATTGCCTCTGTCTATACTTCTTGCTTCATTCTCACACACTGTTCTTGTGGGTCAGGTGTTCCCATGATGTAAGCTTTAAGCTTACATTCATTAAGCATTAAGCTTATATTCATTGGGGTTACACAGTTCTATATTAAAGGTGGACCTCACACATTGCCTTTTTGCCAGACCATTCTGCATTGTGGCTGTCCTTTATGAAATAAGCTTTTCATTTTGAAATATGAGTGAATCATAGGCACGCAGCAGCCTTCTAAAATCAGCATCGTAGATAACCAGCCCCAGTGAATAAATCTTGTTGACAGTTCCAGCAGAGATGGGCTAATTTTGTGATACAGCAGTCCAGAAGATCAGGCCAAAATCTTAGCTGACCTGTTCTGCCAATTGTAATTGCGTTTATTTCTTAGTGTTCTGGCATCTCTATCCAAAGACTCTTTCATATAAAATTATTGCACTCCCTTTTTCCTCAGATTTTTTTTTGGAACATGATTGGACAGAGCAAAGAATTCTATTAAAACATTTCCTGCCTTTTTTTTTTTTTTTTCCAGGCATGTGCTGAAGCACCCTGGAATACAATCCAACATTTTTCACTGGGATGTCTTCTAAATACAAAGGAATTCAAACTAGAGAACATCAGTCACCTCACAAACAGGAAACCTTTGAAATGTACTCTTTATTTCTAAAAGAAATATACTTAATCCTAAATTCTAGACCTTCCTGAAATATACTGGACATATTACTTCCCTCTTCTAATTCATATCCATCCTTTAAAAAAAAACAACATATTGCTTTGTCTTACCAACAGAGTTTCATTAGTGCAAGGAAAATCAAACAAAAAAAACCCCACAAACAAACAACAAAAACATACCAAGTCCATCACTGCAGGAACAGGAGTAATTGTGTATGAATTATGTATGGTTGTGCATTAAAGAACTCTGTGAAATGATTTTTATTATAACTATCATATCATACTATTTTTCTCATCTCTCCATTCCTATATTTATGATTCTGAGTTGTCTGAATACAAACTTCCCAGATTAGAGACCATCTCTTTATTTATCTCTGCTATATCTGTGGCAATGTTAGATTGCACCAGAATAACATTCACCTTAATGACTTTGCTTTTAACATTCATCTAGGGCACCCGGCAGCAAACAAACTTTTAGTCATCATAGGTACAAAATCAGCTGGGATATACACCTACAAAAAATAATTGCCCTGTATTTTTTCAATACATGCTTTTTATTCAGGAAATCAGATCCTCAACTGTCTGAACTGTCTGTGAGACTGCGCTTAGTCTTGCTCTTCCTCTTAACTAGTGTGATGTCAACATATAAGCCAGCTTCCAAGGCAAAACGTTTTGCTTCTGGCAGCAAAGGAAGACTAAAGGCGATATGCTGACCAAGCCACCACAAATGCCGTTTATATGGAAGAATATAGCCTTTGACTTACTTGGTATAGTACTTCAGGACAAACTGAACCCAAAAGTTACTCTTGAATATATATTAGGCCAATGAATTAAAGGATGAAAAAATCTCTTTGTATCCATTAAAAAACAATATGTTGGCATTTAATAAAAATCAAGCTTTTTTTTCCAGAAAATATCAAGGTGGGGCAACAGGGATGTTCCAAGATAGAATGTACCAATTTGGCACAAGGTTATCTGAATAGGCTACAATTTAGTTGAGTTTTAGGGGAAACTGGACAAGTACATGAAAACAGAAATCATATATTTTAGAGGTCTTTTCAGACAAGCTTGCATTGATATCACTCTTCCTGAAACATCTAATTATGGCCAGTGTAGAAGATGCGGTATTTGGCTAGACGGATCCTTAGTCTGGCACCACATAAGTCTCTCCATGTTTCTATCTATGTATTCTTAGAACTGCTGTTTTCCTAAGAACTGAGCCCATTTGGCTTCCCACCTATCTGTTTGTCAGAGTTCCTATCATCACTTTGGAAGCTGTTTGCCAGCTTCAAGCAAGGTTGTCAGAGAGGAGGAAGTTTCTGAAATATTAGTTGGCTATAAGTTTTGTAAAAATCAATGGCAGGAAGAAGAGGCAGATTCAGTTTACTGCCATCGCAGTGGAAAACACTAAAGCATTCATGCAGCAGCCGCCAGAGAAACCACATAAATGAGCCATGGGAAGCAAGTCTTCTTAAGTTCTGCTGCTCATGAAACTCACTTCTTACTGCTGAAATTATGAATTAAAATGGCTTGGGGGAGAGAAAGATCATGGACATTGCGATTTCAAAATCTAAATTTCACTGAATTACAAACTGGGTAGTTCTTAACCTTCATATCTCTCTTCTTTCCTTGGCATAATTGCACTATGGCCTATGACTAAGATGTTATAAACAAACTCCATCTATAAATGACTCACAGCTTTCAAATATTATGTATAATATAAATCTCAGACCACAAATACATTCATAAAGTATTACTCCACATCATCCAAATAATTGCCATGTTTTGAATATATCTAAAAATACCCCAATTTGATCGAGTTTTGAATATATCTAAAAATACACAGATTTGGCCATTAAATCCTTTCCTATTGTACTGGTGTGCAATGGCATGGTGGACTTCAAATACAATACAAATTCAAACAAAAATACAACATTGTCAGCTGCATATGAACTTTTCAGACCTGGCACATCTGCCTGTGCCCCGATTGCACTGGTTCTCCCTTTGCAAACAAGGCACAAGCCTTTCCCTCTGCTGACATGCCTAGGATCTTCCTGGTTACCTAATATCTATTCAGCTTTCCTTCATATAGTTTAAATTGTACTTTTGAAAAGTGCTTTGGGATATTTCAAGTATGACGGGAGCAATTTAAATCCAATTTTTACTCTCCATCATGCCAAGGGGCAAAAGTAATAGCCTTATGCAATTTTGCATCACGTTGCACAGGCTGATGTGATATTACATAACATTCACTTTGGTACTGAAGGAAACAAACATTTTCAAAATACACACAGAAAGCCCTAGATGCAGGGGTCCTTTTTGTGCTGTGAATGAATGCAACAATACAGACACTTTATGCAATAAAACTGGCTTTCTGATAAACTCATTCAAGAAGACGTGAAGAACCAAGCCGGCTTCATGTTCAAAAATAACCAGGAAAAGTTCTGTTAAATCTTCCAGCAAAAGGATTTTGAACTTGCACTACAAAATGATTTTTTAAAATGAAAAAATATAATGTCGGTGACTGCATATCCTGTGGCAACCATTTTGGAACCTTCTATTTCGATTTTCATTTTTTGAAAAGTAAAATTCAAAAAATTTCCTCACAATTTCTTTCTGTAGAAAGTTTTTCTACACTCTGGAGAAAAGTAAGGGAGTCAAGGTATAATCTGTAAAAATAAGGGATCAGCACTGGATTACCAGAACTCTGCACACTCTTCCCTGCATATGTTAGCACATGGCCAAATAAGCAGGAAGAACTAAGCTCCAGAGAACTACCTAACAATCTTAATGAAGCTTGACATGCTTCCTGACTCTTTTAAATATATTTATAAAATATTTTCTTTAAATCTAAGCAAAAAATTTCTTGTACTATCATAATATTTATTTTACTAAATAAATCACTGAAAAAGCATATGGGCATAAAGTCCTATCTCCATTATCCCAGACAGGAAAGTAGTGTCTGCTCAAGGCACATGCTGCTACTTTTCCAGGAAGCCATGAGCACAGAACTGGTAGCATCAGTGTGAATAAGACATGACTTCAAAATAAGACAGTATCAAGAATCAGTCTTTGTAATCTGCTGGGAGAAAAAAATTATAACATTCAAGAAATAAGTTTTAAGCCAAAGGTAAGGCTGTGTTGTAAAGCATACACCGTATTTCTAATAACACATTAATGCAGTTTGTTATACAAAAGACAGTAACAAATCTGGTTGATCTTCTCATGAAAGATTTGCATGCTCAGATATTGCAGTTGACTTCTCTGTCTGCACTTTGTATCTTAACTGCTCAGTTACTGGCAAAGCAAATTTTGCTACAATAGACAGCATAGAGTCTAACAGCTACTGATTATTTAGCAGAGTAAAAACAGGCTTCTTCTACTCTTTATTCTTCTTTAGAGCTTTAAGTGGGTAAAATTTGGAAATAGCTAAGAAAAATAAAGTACTCATTGGTCAGATTTCAAATCAGCACTTTGCAATTAAAACTCAAATTTAAGATATATTTTTTTAAAAGTAATATATATGCTAAACCATGAGAACACAAAGAATTCTAATGTTCTAATGGAAGATGACATTAATCAGCTACAAAACAAACAGTTTTCATTTGTGTTTTTTTTTCAGTTTTGTGATAATAAAAAGAAAGTGGAAGCAAAACAGAAAAGAATGAAGTAAAAGCTACTGAGAGAGAATCTATGAAATGTAGAATTATGAAGTAATGCCATTATACTAGTCCCCTTCTCTTCCCCGCCACGGAGACAATGCAGCCAACAGAGCAACTGAGCAGGAAGTAATCTGAGCAAAGTCAAAGAAATTGCATGAACATACAGCTAGTTAGCCAGTCCAGTTTAGCATGTCCTTTGAATTGCCCTAAGTTACCGTGTGCAGGTTTCTTCTGTGATGTCTTGAGAAACCTTCTCTTTTTATAACTTAACAGCCTCAGCAAATTACAACCTCAGCAATGGTTAGCAAACATTCTTATGTGCTGTAATATAAGAGTGAAGGATTCCTGGGAAGGAATAACCCCAGACACCAGTACAGGCTGCGGACTGACCTTCTGGAGAGCAGCTCTGCAGAGAAGTTCTTGGCTCCACAGTACAAGAGGGATGTGGAGCTGCTGGAGAGAGTCCAGCGCAGGGCTACAAGGATGATCAGGGGCCTGGAACATCTGCCCTATGAGGAGAGGCTGAGGGAGCTGGGCCTGTTCAGCCTGGAGAAGAGAAGGCTGAGAGGGGATCTAATCAGTGTCTATAAGTACCTTAAGGGAGGCAGTGAAGAGGATGGTGCTGGTCTCTTTTCACTGGTGGCCACTGACAGAACTAGAGGTAATGGCCACAAACTGAAGCACCAAAAGTTCCACAAGAACTTAAGGAAAATTTTTTTAACAGTGGGAGTGACAGAGCACTGGGACAGGCTGCCCAGAGAGGTTGTGGAGTCTCCTTCTCTGGAGATCTTCAAAACCCACTTGGGTCTTGTGCCATGTGCTCTAGGTGACCCTGCATGTGCAGGGGGGTTGGACTAGATGACCTCTAGAGGTCCCTTCCAACCTTAAGCATTCTATGATTCTATGATTACCAAAGAATGAAAATAAAATATATTTTACATTAAAGAAGCCATCAAAACTTCCTCAGAGATGATTCTTTCTGTCACCCTTTGTGAAACAAAATCTCACCGGTGAATTGTACTTTTCAGAGATATTTTCCTCCACCATAACTGAACAGTCTGATCATGATAGCCAACAGAGCTCCTTAAAGTACAGGAACATTCTCCCAACTACTTTCAGAAATTAATTCTATCATGTCTGTACTCAGGGACATTAATTTAAAGGCAATACTGAAGTGCAGCTCATTTCTTAGTATTCTTTTTTATCAAATAAAATAAGTTATTTTTTAAAAAAACTTCATTAGTTAAATTTTTTTGTCGGTCATATGAAATAATAGAATTTTTTAAAAAATCATTATGAAATACAATAGTATAGATTATTTTATGAGCAAGAGGAAAGCTATACTAAATTTTCAAAACTAAGAAAAATATTTTTGTTAGAAACCTGGTTATGCTTACACACTTCAGTGCTAGGGGACATTGTAAGTACATTACAAGTAAGAGGTTAAACAAAGACTTAGCTCAAGTTTAACAAAGTTCATACACTTTGGTGAGGGAAGATGTCAGTGTCTAGTGAGTCCTGCAAATGTTAGCTCAGTTAATTATTTCATTTGTAAACCATTTAAAATAACTTCTTACATAATTTTATATTGAAACCATTCCAAAACTGTAACTAAGGTTGATGGACTCAGTTCAAAGGTTACTTCAAAGTAATCACAATTTGCATATAGGATATCACTGGTGATTAATGCAACTCTCTTTTTCACATCTAATTTGGGAATTCATCTCTGTTCCAGATCCCTGAACAAAAATGAGAGAAAGGAGATGTAAAGAATCAAATCTCAGCAAGACAGGACAGAAGGAAGCTAAAGACATCACTCAGACCTTACTGGCAGTACTTACTGCTACCCCAAGGCAAGCTCAGGGGTACATAGGTCAGTCCTGAGAGTTTTTGTCTTCTCGGATACTTCCAGGCCCTTCCAGCTGTAACACAGCTGTTCTACTCAAGAACTTCCTTACCCTTCTGGAGCAAAACAAAGAACTTCCGCCACAGAGAACAGCTATTACGTTCACCCCACATCATATATTTTCAGTGTCTGTGGATAAATCACATTAACTGTATCAGAGTGTAATCTAAGAAATACATTTTTTTTTTCCAAAGAAAAAAATGCTATACCCTGAGGTGTTTCTAGCACACAGGCAACATAGCATCATAGAATGCTTAAGGTTGGAAGGGATCTCTAGAGCTCATCTAGTCCAACCCCCCTGCACACGCAGGGTCACCTAGAGCATGGGTCACCACCAGTGTTCAAAAGAAAAGAGAAAAATAATTTGGGTAGTAGTTATGTCTCTCTCAGCCCAAGACCTGAGACTAGGCTGATGTAATTCTATATGGGAGCAATGCTTGTGTCCAAAAAGGGGGCTCTATCCATTGTTGTTTTTTGGGGGGTTGTTTTCTGTTTTTTTTTGTTGTTGTTTTTTCCAGGAAAAGATTGAAGAAGCTAAGGCTGATCACAGCAGACACTTTCCTCTGCAGAAAGAGAGGTTATCCTTAATAAATGGCAAAGCATAAGGGAAGAAATACTGTTTAAGTTTTGAAAAGAGGCATGCAGGACTGAAGACAGCCATCTGGGAAAGGGATCTTCTGAACCCAGTTCCACCCTAACAGAGGCAACAGCTTCACATAATTTAGTGTATGAATCTATGATGTTCCCTCTTGATACTGTTGTTTTTCTTGATTATCTTCAGTTATAGGCTCCATGAATCGTGTAGGTACCCAGCTAAGATGTGCAATTATAGCTGTAAAGATAAAAGCCATCACAAAAGACTTGCTATCTTTTTTCACTTTTCCACCTTAGTCTCCATTTATGGTTATAGATGTGGTGATAACCAAATTCTGTGCAAAAGCAGGCATAAAATCCCCTAATACAGTGACAAGCACTGATCCAAAAAGGCAGTTACTATGGGCCTGATTTCAAGTGCACAGATAGTCCCCATTGAAGCTGAAGAGACTGCTTGAATAATTATATCACTTAGTACTAAGGCCTTCACAGGGCATGAGCTGTGTCTGCAGTTACCTGAGAACAGACAGTAAATCATCCCCTGTATTCTCTCTATAGCCAGTGTATTATTTTTTACTTATGTCATACTTAGTGCTTCCTTGTAAAGTGGCATGCACATTACTAAAAACATCAGAAGCCAAAGATGAGCTAAACCAAGATATACCACTGCCTCCCATATGAGTCAGTGATGAACAGCTTTCATTTGAGTTACATCCCATTTGTGTCTGTCTTAGCAAGAGCCATTTCACTGCTCTGAATGATAAAAGGACTACAGACACCATATCACAGTAATTAAAGATTTATAGTAATGTAAATAATTAACACTTCTCCTTTCCACTGAACACAAAAGTCATCCTTGGATGAATACATAAGCAGGAGTAAGCTCATACTAGTCAGCTGAAACCAATTTATCTATGATACATCTCAGAAGCCTCTCTCCAAAGAACATGTTTTGATAGGTCTGAATATAAATTGGATATAGAGTGATATATTGCATATTTCGTTCTGAGCTCTTCAGTTACTGGAGAC
The DNA here is from genome assembly GCF_000705375.1 of Tinamus guttatus. The sequence goes on from NW_010581318.1 coordinate 20,930, forward strand.
TCGATCACTCATCTTGTCCTGTCACCAACAGCCTTGTTGCCAACCTCAGAGAAGATTTTCCCTCCTTTGGGACTTTAGATACTGCTGGCTGGTACTACTATATATTTTTTTTCCAATCCTTTTTCCACTCATAAAACTAACTTTTATGAATTTGGAATATGAAGCCTTGAGCAATACTCACCACAGATATTTGCCTTACTTGAGAGCACCTCTATTATATCCTACTTGTCAAACTACATTTCTCTTTATTCTTTGTATCATAAAGGCTTTATATGGCTTTAGGTAATGTAATGTGCTTTCAAAAGTATGGCCCATAAAAAATATTAAGGTTGCAAAGACCAGTACTCAAAAGGGATGAAACAATGCCAGAAGTAAAAGCAGCCGTGTAAATTTAGTATGGATTCACTGCTCTCACACGTTATGGTATGGTTGATGATTTGCTCACTTCCCACAGAACTTTTCCTTTTGCCAGTACAAAGATGGAGTTTTTTTGGTATGAATGAATGTGCGGAGACAAAGGTTACTTTCTAAAGAATCCCAGCCTCAGTTGTTGCAGAAGTTGGAGGACATAATACGATGGAGTCTAGCTCAACTCAACATTTCTGTCTCTCAGAGGATTTCAATAATCTCTTTCAGGTGCCTCAAGTCATACTGAAAAATGAAAATGACAATATTTCCGGCAAGATGGAAAATCTGATTTTTGGTGGGGAGAGGGGGAAGGAACCCAACTAGGAACCCAGCTCCTTGTCTAACACAAAACAGGCTACCAAGAGAAGTAGTTCTTTGGTCTCCCTGACCAGCCTATTTCCACTGAGAAGCCGCTGTCTGTCCTTTCTGACTCCACTGGTGAGTTAGTTTATGTTGTGAGCAACTGGAAAGAGGGCAGGAATGGACAGGTGGGTGTCCCCTGCTCTTGAACGATCTTGGCTCATGTTCTCAACCACAATGCAAGTTTTGAGGACGAGACTTGTCTGCATTGTTCAATGTAAATCAATAGCAAGAGGAAGCGACTTTATATATCTACAATTCTGGAGACCTGAGAAAAAAGAAAAATCCTTATGTCTGAGATCAATTAGAGAACATTTGCTTAGGGCCCTAAGAAGCTGTTTTGACTACCAGTGGTTGCTTGGGCACTGCCTGCTTAAGATGGTATTTCTTTCAGGGAGCGGGGCTTGTTATTCTTGTAGCTGAGGCCAGGATTTCTATGCCAAAGTCTGTCTAAAGAAGAAGCCTTCAAGCCTTCCCTCTAAATCACTTTAATTTCAGGATCATTTTTTTAATGACAGGAAAACAACATCTTTGTGAGAGTCCATTGTAGCAATTCTCCTTCTCTTTACTTTTAAAATTGTATGACTTGACCTTTTGTTCCTTGACATCATGTTCCATTATGTTACATGTCCAGCAGTGCAGAATGGTGTATTAACAGCAGCAAAAAGGTCTCAGTACACAGAGTTCATATTAATTTCTCCACAGAGTTTCTTAAAGACATATGATTCCTGTGACAAGAAGATAGTTGCTAAATAACTAAGATTAAAAGATTAGTGTTACCATTTTTTATCAGGCTGCAACCAGGCAATGAGGGGGAGGAGGAAATTAGTAATATGTGCTATAGAGGACATTGAACATGCCCATTGCAATGAAAAGTCACACTGTTCATCATGATTTTAAGTTGAGAAATTAAACTCAGTCATTTTCTTTGGCCAGTGCTGGCCCTCTCTGTTGCGCCACTGATGGTCAAATTAAGCAAAACACTGCCTTTGCACCAACAATCCCATTTAAACATGTTAATGGCAATGAAAAACCCAGATGCAATTTGCTGTAATATGACTTTTTATCAGTGCTTTACTCATGGAAGAGGGCCAGGATCAAGTAACTGTTAAGGAGAGACTTTCTCTGTTGCCCTGGGATGAGATAGAGAGTGTTTAGAGAAGAAACTGGGACTAAACAAAGAATATTAGGATTAACGGGAGAGTATTAATGTGTCATAATTTCCTGTACTAGAACCAGTGGGAACATCTGCAACTGAAATGAAAAAGAACTAGATACCCTGAACTGCTACAGGTACAAAATGGACCAGCTAATTTTCCTTAGAAAATTCTGCTTTGAATAATGTCTGTAGTTCAGTGGATGGAAAATGTTCCTATTCCTAAATGCATTTTTTTATGAGAAAAATCACAATGCAAAAAAAATGTTAAATAACTTTTAGCTAGTTGGAGAGACAGCAGAAGTTTCTCTAAGTTTGAACAGTGAATTAAAAAAGAGAAAAATTAAAAAAAGGGAACAGAAAGCAACAACCAGACAAGCAGGTATATCCTTTTATTTCCTTAAGATGGTAACATTCTTCTCCTTTCAAGAAACCTCTGCAGAAGTCTGCAGATTCTTCAAGATTTGCGCAGTGTTAAAATACTCTCAAACCATAGCATGCGCTCAAAAATATCCTGCAGCAAAGCCGGAAAAGTGTTCAAATATTCATATAATGAGAAAAAATGTCTATAAGTAGGTTTTAGTCATCTGCAGAGCAAGTTCAGAGGTTTTAAATGACTGCTTTTCAGAAACCCGTTCACTGAATCTCTGCCTTTTAGCATATCAGATGATCTGAAGACTTCTTAGAAAGCTCTACAAATATACAGTTGCATCAGAGGATTTTCCCTAGAGTCAGAGGATGAACCTTAGGAGCATTCAAAGAGCACATATGCAAGTGCAGTTGTGCCTGTAAGCTGGGAAACTCACTTTTACCTGGTGTTTTTTGCAGACACCCTCAGATTCAGCTGGGACCCTGGAACCGGCTGCACGAGGCCACGTGCAGAGTAAGGGCAGGATCCCCAGCAAATGTGTGCAGCTAATGGCTTTTTAAATGCTCACGTGCATTCATCTCTCTTCAGAAATGCATCCTCCCACTAGATAAAACTATCTCCTTATCCTGTCCTAGGGCAGTAAGGGAACAGCTCCAAAATGTTATAAAAGCAGGAGCTATCGTGTATTTCGACTTTCTTGTATTCATGTTTGGTCTCTGACACCTTATACTTTGCAAGATACTGAAGCTTGCTAGAGTAAGGTGTGTGCCACATATGATCATGATTTTTTTTTTCTGGAGCTTTTGCTGATTCCTTCAGAATCTACCTGAAGCAGGTAGGTGCAAAAGCACCTTATGGAAATTTTAATCTACCTTGAAAATAAAATGAACACTGTTGAAAGCTCAGAACACATTTCAAAAATCCCATATCCATTTGCCAAAAGCAAAAGGGTAATTTCTATCTACAGAGTATTTTCATGCTAATTCCTGAACAGAATTAGAGGATATCAGAAACTACATGAGAAGGTTATTGGTATTTCTGAAGATGATTTTGCATGCTGTGGAGCTCTGGGTAGTTTGGATACCTTGTGGTTTAGATTTCACATGCTGGCTGCACATACTATTAACTCAAGCCAAGCTCTGAATTTTGTCTTTCATTCAACATAGATAATAATACCTCCAAATTGGTTATATATAATTTCAGAGAAAATTAATTCGTTAAAAAAAAAAGCATTGGTGTTTAGAAGTATTTTGGCTTTTCCTTCTCCTTTCCTTTTCTGAGAGTGGGAAAAAAAATAAAGCAATAGAGATATCCGAACAAAACTGTAAAAGTGTGAAATCTTTCCATACGAATTACCACTATGCATAGTGCCAAGAACTCCCTCAAAGGAGCCATAAGTAAGTGCTCTGAGAGAAATCTTACTGGTTAGAGTCGGTTTTAAATTATCATTCATGGTGGTTAAAGTTCCCTTCATAGCAGCAGTTTTCTCTGGCTCACTGATCAGGAAAACAGAACAGACTACCTTTTCCCCTCGTGAAGGATTAGGGTTTCATCCTGCAGGCACCAGCTCTGCCTTCTTCCCTCGCTGTCATTCATTTCCCAGTTTCACCACCTTATTAGCCCTTAAAGAAGAGCCATAGTCACAACCCTATCACATCACTGTTGTGTTATTTAACCCTTGCTGCCACCTGATACTTCCTAGCCATTTGGAATAACAGAAAGGAGAGAAGCTTTTCAAAGAGGCCGTCACAGGCACATAGGTGATTGACAGTCACTTCCTGTGTCGCTTCATGCTCTTTTGCTTGAGACCACATTAATCCTGTGATCTCTCTTGTTTATTGGAAAAGGCCATGGCATTGGTACACCATCGCTGAAAGCTATTTTTAAGGCTCTTGTGCCATCTTCCTTTTCTTGACAGTGTGAAAGAGTTTTTCAGATATGAAGCCAAGAAAATTCACCTCTGTTGTGATCTCAGCTCTACCTATTCAATCTGGCAGGGATTCCAGTCAATTCAGACTACTTCATATCGTATCAATGAATCAGAATCTGGCTTTCTCCAGAAAGCTGGTATTGTGCTTATCCCTCCATGCACCAGAAGTCCTTCACTCTCTTCTTTTGTTTCTAATCGTTTGCATGAGAGACCTCAGACATAGCTCTTCATCTACGATTGACTGCTATAACAATATCTTTACCTTTTAGTAGGTATAATATTGCTCAGGTTGAATTTCAGCCCTTCTTCAACTATTCTCTTTGCATTTAGAAAGGAAAAGAAAAAGTATGTCCTATCCTCTCTTGACTGTGGTGGTGCAATGAGGCCGAAACTGAGATTTGCTATATGTCATATGCAGGACAAGCCTTTTATTTTCAAGCTGCTGCTCTTAGTGCTCAGAGCTGAACTAGCTATGCCATATCTAATTTGGACAATATCAAGCATAGGCACTTACTGAATGCAGCCACATGGTCTGCATTTTACCTCTGACACCTTTTCCTTGCTGACCCTAAACCTACTCCCAAGAGCCAGTCCAAGACACTCCTGTTGGATAAGGCAGAAAAGGATCCTTCAATGTTAATAATTTCCCTTACATGCAATAGCGACTACACCTTGGATTTGTTACAAGAGTAACTAGGCCATTAAATAACCTGGCAACCTACCCAAAGGACATAGAAGCATCTGTATGAGCAAGATTTTACATAAACATTTCAATTCAGCAGTGAGCGGCTCTCATTAGTCTTTTAACATGCAGTTTGCATAATCATCCGATAATGTGTGACCTTCTCTTCTGATCCTCCTCATTGTTACCTATTATCCTCTTGGTATATTTCTGCATTTCCATGTAACACTTAGGTTGTGTAACCACTAGGCAGATTGCCCTATTTTGCAAATTAAGCTTCACTGTAAGCTAACAGGCATCTACTAAACTGATTTTGCAATAAAGCCATATCCATCACAGATCACCTTGGCTTTTAACTCTTGTTGAACAGGAAGTCACTTTACAAGTGTTTTGCTTTGTATAGGGTCTTTTTTTTTCTCCCTATGCCAAGACATTCAGTATAGCAGCATTCAGGTATCACATACATTATAGCACTGGGACACCCTGGCCTATATTCTATTGTTTTAATCATTATTCTGCTTTGAATTTCTGCCGGTGTTTTATTTTCTGTAGCAATAGACTCTGGTAGGTTCTGGTGTTCAGAGGTCAAACTAAATAAAAATGGCCCTGCTGGTTCTGTCAGCTAAATTCAAACGTTACCATGAAGCCTTATAGCAATATTACCTTTCGTGCTACTATATTCAGTAAGCAATTCCAGCAGAATCCTTGTTCTGAGTGGTTTATTGTATCTCAACCATAAAAATGTGCCTTGGGCTGAAAGTGGATTTATAAGATTTCTGCCCAGGAGCATATGCTTTGTAAAATTTAATTTAAATCAGGTTAGCCATTTTTTTCTTTAAAGAAGAGAAAAGAAAAACAAAAATAGATTATTGGTCTTTTCATAATAGAAAAAAAAACTCTTACCTTTATAGAAAACAGACATAACTCTTGCCCTTTATGCATATATGCTATACTATCAACATTGGGGAAGACATGGAGAGAACCATGAAAGCAAAACTAGTCATTCCTATTTTAAAGGAAATACTCTATATTCCATAGCCAACTATTTGGACTAGAATTTTCTACCGGGTGAAAGGAAAAACAGAAACAGATGACAGTGATATTATTATTGGAAAAAGTATTCCTCATACATGTAAACTACTTTTTGCAAAGGTTAACAACAGAAAGTTCTGTGAAATAGCAATAGGAAAAATCTCATTCTGTTCTGCACACCTCTGTTTATAGAGCTGCTATTACTCTTCGATTTTCTGAACACAGCTTTTTTTGTTGTTTTGAAAGATGGTGTAGGAATCGAGCACTTCAAGAATCCTTTTTTTTTTTTTTTTCTCCCTCCAATTTGCCATGATTTCCAATTGTCTGGACATACATCTTGCTGAGAATTCCCAGACAAAAATGTTGCAACTGCCTCACATACTACAGGTAGGTTAGCAGCACATAGTAATTCCTCCTGCAGTCTTAGGGTAGAATTTATTATTTGTAATAATATTTACATAACGTACAGAAAACCTAACATTCTGGAATAACGGGATCTGGAACCATAGAAAGAATAACCAGTAAATCTGGTTTTACCCAAAAGCTATAACACAGAAAATGCTTTTGAAATCATATTAAAAATATTATTCATGATTCTCAAGAAAGAGGGAAAAAGATAAATGCAGAACAGGAAAACTATGTTCACTTGGTCCAAAATGAAAATGAAAATGAAAAATATGAAATATCACAGTTTTGAATAGATTTATTAAGAAATTGGGTGAGATTTTTATGACAAATATCTCCCCTTTTCCACCAAGCCTTATAACACAGCTGCATTGACTTAAAGAATAGTACTCTGACACTTGCAGTTCCTGAACTATTGCAGTTCCTCTGATGGTACTCGGGCTCATGCCAGAGCGCATTGCTTTTGATTAAAGTGTAGTTTTTCAGCTAGAATGAGTGCACTTTTACACAGAAGTACAGTCCTGGCTACATTGCATCTTCAAATTTTGTTCAGCTGCAGGCCACCTTGACAACTTGCCAGGGGTCATATGGGCACTGAACTGAGTAGATTGAACTGAGTCGCTCACCAGGCAGGGCTGTGCATTTTGCACAAGGTAATTTGAGTCAGCAGGATAACTGCTCACCAAGTAATATGGAACTTGGAAATGTAGGATTGATATTACTATATTGCTCAAGGAAACTAAGAAAAAACTCTTTCATCAAAGTGTATGACAATACATGGTCAAATTCAGGGGCTTCGTGAGCTCAGAGGGAACATGATTGAAGATGAGGGCATTTTCAGATGCAGTACACTCGCCTTGTGCCCCATATTTCAAGCAATCTACTCCCAAACAGTTGTTTGCAGAAGGCTTTTCTCTTTCTTCTTTTTTTTTTTTTTCCTGTAATTTTCCATGATGGACAAAGATAATGCAATTAAATAGCACTGTAAGCAAATGAATGGAATCCAATATTGGGGATTCATGTTCACCTCTACTGGTGGCTTAGTTTTGATCAGCAATTTCCAGGAAAATCAAGATGAGTTATAATTTAAAAAGTGGAGAACAGGATAGACAGAAAGCAGGATACGTTTATAAACAACTTAAGATTCAATTAAAGTAAAATAACGGTGTCAAAAGAACCTAATGAGTTTCAGGATAATGAGGGTAAGGAACGTCTGAAAAAAGTCATTTTAATTTCCAGTGGATTATTGCGGTCATCATGTACCCATATATATACATATGCTAACACACACATGCAAATATATACATGAATAGGCTTTATACTATTTCAGTCTTAAATTAATCTCAGCTTTTAACATTGCCAGGTGCACAAGATGGTTAATGGGTTTAATAGGTGCAGCTCATAAATATCCAAGGTTAGGAAGGAAGGAACCTGAAAGCACCTGCTTTACTACAATGTATTTACTGGCTGTTTTGAGTGTAGTAAGCGGTACCATAAACAACAATTTGCTGGCAAGCTGGGAATAGCCAAGGTGACTTGCGCATCCGGCAGCAGCTAGTGAACAGAAGTCAGTGCTATATGGGAGAGATCCTACAGCTATTCAAATATTGATCTGATATGGTGGCTTTCATAGCAGAAGATTAGGAAGCTCATTCATCACCTGTTTTTTATTTTTCTTCCAAATGGGTGAAAGGCTAATATACACCTCTGCCATGTGGTCCCGTCTGCTTTCCAAGATAAAGCCCATCCACACAACTAAAATCCTCCTCTAAGTTCTCACACTTCATATCTCAGTATTCTTAAATCTCACATCCGTGCCTTTGTGCTGGCACGGAAATGTTAGAAAAAACTTCATTTTACTGTGATGGCAGCTGAACACTGGATTAGCTTGCCCAAAGAGGCTGTTAAGTCTCCATCCTTGGACTTATTCCCAGCACAACCAGAAATGGCCCCAAGTTGCCTGCTCAAACTGACATTTTCAGGAAAGGGGTGAACTAGGTGACCCCCATCGTGAGGTCCTTTCCCACCTCAGCAACTCTGCGATCATCTTATTTGCTTCATTCATTATTGACTCGATGACCCTCCTTCCTAAACAACATTTTTAACAGTTTTTGCCATCTAAAAGATAAATTTCCAAAGTTGTCCCAAAGCTCAGGAAAATCTCCCACAAACTTCTGCAAAACTTCCATCTTCAATCCTTCCTTAAAAGTCTGTTTTAGTCTATAAAATTTCAGTCTATAAAATTAATTCACCATGATGTGGATAGTTGCTGTGTCTGCTTATTTTATAATTCAGGCTATAAAATCCCTAGGACAGGAACTATATTTGGGTGTTGTACTGTATGTACCACCATAGTTTCTTGTACATGAGTAGGGCTACCAGACACAAAAGGAAGAGAAAAATATATGGATAACTCCAAAACAGTCACAGTATGTTCCAAATTTTCTTCATAGAAAAACAAACACTACTGTTTTCAATGTTAAAGAATTATTTAATTCTCAGAAATACACAGAAACTGTAAAATATCTGGAATTTAAGCTATTTCTTTGTTTGCTATGTTGTGAATTTAGGTTTCCTCAATTCCATGGAATTTAGCCTGCAGTTTATTGGTAGCTATAGTGATTAATTGCAATAAATGAAGTGACAAACGTGCTTCAGACTTTCTTTACTGGGGAATAAGGAACAGCTAGAAGAGAAAACTTTACTTTTTAGACAGACAGGTCATTCAGTCAGATACTTATATAGGCTGTTACTACACAGATGGGCTTTGAATCATTTTCCTCCCTCTGCACGAAATATGTCTGCTTCTCCCTCTAATGATGACGTACTGAATGCAATGAGATGAGCAGATCAAGTTCTGAAGCTGTTCACTTTGGAATGGATGGAGGAGCACTGCGTCCCAGAAAGACATGTTTCTTCCAGCTTACCCAATGCTCCACAGTGTGAGCCTGTTGCCTTTGCAGGAGAAGTTGCTTTCCCACGTGTTTTGGTTCTCACTGGTAGCAGAAATGCTGCTGAATTAAGTGGAACTATAATTATTCATCCTGCTGTCCCATTTCTTTGATGCAACAAGGTAGGAGGGAAAACTTTAAGCAAGACTGAGGTCGTGGGTGGCCAATTATCTAGCAGGATGTTTAGGAAAGGTCCTTTTGCTGTTTATGTTTCATTACCAGCTGTGCAGAAAGTCATTAACACATGGCCCCTCTTCCTTCATTTTTAATACCTGTATCAACAGCAAGAAGGATGCTACAAGCAGACTGATCTCGAGGCTGAGAGTAGCCTAGTCACCACCACAAACAACACCAAAAACAAAAAGCTTCTGTTCTTCTCTCACACTGATGTCTATTCAAATAAGGCAGCAGCCAGAACAGTCAGAAACATGGACCTCCTTCTCATAATAATCATAGCAATATCATTGTAGCAGCTTTTAAAGTATGAAAATAGTAGCTCAATTAGAGCAATAAAATTTTCTCATAGATTTTCAGTTAACCAGAGATGCAGAAGATTCTTCCTGGTTTTGACTAGGTATCAGAGAGACAATATATCTATATTGTGAGGCAATATGAGGCCTTGACTATGTTTGGATGCATTGGCTTGAATATATATAAATATGCTTATGTGTGTATATATTTGTATATATATCTTTAAGTGTAGTATAAAAATCATTGTGTGCAGGAAAATCTGCCACATAAATCACCAGAATTAGGTTTTCTGCCTACTTTGATCTCTTTCCAATGTTTCATACCCAAAGGTCTTAAAAAAAAGCACCTGCACAATTTTATTGCATGGTCAGCAAGAAAAGCCAAACTATCCTCTTCTGTAACACGTTACACTCATTTTTCCCAAAAGCGCCTTCTCATCCAGTGCAATGAGATGCCTTCACATGATATTTTGGGAACCAGAGCAATATCACTGCAACAGGGAAGACTGTGAGTAGTCTGCTGCCTGGAGCTCTCTAGGTGGGCACTCCATTGCTGAGATGAGGAAAGTTATTGTGCCTATGACTGTCCCTCCTGAGACCATCTGCAGCACTCCTTGACAAGCCAATTTTCTTAATTTGGGAGTGGGGAGCCACAATTTGTCCAGGCCAATTTTGCAGCAGCTCTGGTCTTGGTAGAGCAAGTTCTGAGACTTGCAAACAGAGCATGAGATATATTATGGGTTGGACCTGGGGTCAAACAGTGATCCCAGTGTCTCTCTATGGAACAACATCCTTAAATCCCTTCAGATATTCCTTTCCCTTCATCACCAAGACCATTATTTTTATGTACTCCTAATCCCAGGGAAACAATTGTGCTAGCTTTTCCACAGGCAGAATATTAATGGCATATATAAGAATAGTTTCCCTGATTTCCAAAAAAAAATCAGTTCTCATATAACACTAGCTCAAGGAAAGACGTCTTAATACGGTGGACCTAACATCTTCCTGCACTTTTCCTTATATTGGTTTCTAAACACTATGTAACTTTTTACGGGGTCTGGAGGGAGGAGAGAAGGAGGGCATGTTAAAAATGCATTGAAACCATGCTTTGCCTTGATTGAATGTGCACCAGTGTCAACCAGCAACCCTGAATTAACAAGCTACCAAGTGATAAACAAGTATCACGGGAGAAATGCAATAGAAAAAAAAGAATGAAACTTCAGTTTCTGATTTATACTGAAAGATTTTTTTTTAATACAGCTGTTATTTAATCGTGTCTGCATTGACTATTATTTATGTCACACCTAGAGAATCTTGTGGTTTCTAGGCCTGCTCCTGTGCCTGGCTGAGCCGAGACACTGAGGTTTCATTCACGTGTTAGTACAAGCACTCTGAACTCCAGACAACCCCAGAGGCCACTGCACCTCGTCACGGACACAAGAGCGTGTCAGTCCCTAGGTCAGCCTGTCACCGTGACAGGCCCCTAGGTCACTGCTGGCCACCAGCCCTGGCAGGCACTTTGGCTGCCAGCAGCCCACACCTACCCGGCACCCTCACCTCCCTGGAGGTGAACTTTCCCAGACCTGTTCCCCCTCTGTTTCAGCTAAAGGGGAGGAACTCCATTGAACTTATAACCTATCCTGGGTACAAAAGCATATATACATATATATATATA
>NW_010581318.1:38709-67084 GCF_000705375.1 Tinamus guttatus
AGAAAGAAAGAAAGAAAGAAAGAAAGAAAGAAAGAAAGAAAGAAAGAAAGAAAGAAAGAAAGAAAGAAAGAAAGAAAGAAAGAAAGAAAGAGAGAAAGAAAGAAAATAAATGCTGGCATATGAGTTTACTTCTTACTATTTGCCAGCATGCCTACTTGATCCTATCACCAAAGACACACAATATCTTTTCTGTTCTTTCTTTGGTTTCTTCAGCCTTACCAAAGATGCATGTCTCAGAATCACTGTGGTCTTGGCTTCTGGAAATATAAGGTGGACTAGGACAAAGAATGCTGCAAGTGAGAGAGTGAAACAGACAACAGATAGTCATGATGGAGAATACAGTTTTTTGTTCCTGTAATATAGCAATATAGACATACATATACCATATTTTAAAATAATACTTCTCACTGGCCACAGGAGAGGGAAAGATGTAGCAAATTAATGTGACAATTAATATTTCATATTAATATTTAATAAAATATTAAAATATTTTTATCACATTATAAAAAGTTACTGATTTACTTTACTTCCTCATTAAAGTGAATTGTGTCAATCAGATTTCTGGAATCAATGATATCCCACTGCTCTCTTGATCACCTCAGAAGAATTCAAGAAGATTTGAAGGCTGCAAAATGTTACCTTCCAGAGCAACTAAAAGGCCTTTTACATTTGGTAGCCCATGAGACAGGACATCTATCTATCTCAAAATGACAGCAACAAAAACAATAAAGTCAGTTTCAAATGTTTTGATAAAGAACATTAAATATCTTACTTTAGCTTAATCATTTCACCATTCCATTATGAGAACATACTCTTATGCCAAAAGATACCGCCTAGCCACATTATATTTATAACATTCAAAGGAAAAGAGATTTCTGAGGAAAAAGCGGTCTGTAACAAAATGAAACTTGCCAAGCTTGTAAGATGCATGAACCAATTTGATCATGAACATTTCAGCTTTTAGCAGGCCAAGCAAATTTGGAATTGTGCCTATGTTAGTGAGTAGAATAAACTTTAATTAAAACTTCACAGAAGAGTCTGATAGTCTCTAGCTTATAGTTTTTGCTACCATTTTTTTGTGTTTTGAGTCACATTCTTTGGTTTATTGTTTGTTAGGTATTTTAATTTTTCCTTTAACAGAGAAGCACCCTTGGATAGCTATATTAAACACTTGGCCAAGTATCAGTATTAAACTGGAAAACTCTACTTAAGTTAATACTTTTATAGCTGAAGAATTTTATGACAATTAACTATTAACTATTTTATGACAATTAACTATATGACTATTAACTATGGAAATTCTGCAGAAAAAGCAGATAAGTGACAGAACTTGATGAATTTGCGTGTTTACAAATTGCTACTATACAGCAAAAGTAGCAATATATAAATAAATACATAAAGTAGTTGCTGTCCTAGATGAACGAACAGCTGAAGATCAAGATGAATAAGGAGGGATTTAAGAAGCAAGGAAATATTTTTGAAGTCTGGGCCTTGTGTCAAGATACAATTTATGCAAATAAAATGCATTTGGACAAGCTCAGCACTCCAAATTTTACTCAGAAATTAGTCTCTGAACTGTTGCAGCCTACATCCTCCTGGATAGCTTGTTTTGACATCTTAATATGAAAACAGGCCGTATTACAAATACAGGTAAAGCCTACAGTGCATTCCTGTGTTTATTTCCTATAAGACACCCTGTTTGTACAACTACAGCTCTGGAATCTTTTAACATTTAAGGAAATTATCAGTAATGTAGAGAGGAATGAAAGAAAAGAGGGGAGACTCAAAAGAGGAGAGAAGAAAAAAGAGAGGGAAACAGATTATGAAGGGAGGATGAAAGATTTTTGAAAGACAAGTGTAAACAAGGTGTCTAAAACCTGATTTTGTACTGCATTTCTCTAGTTCTGTCAAAAGCCCAATAGGAGATGACAAGACATAAAAATGCTAAAAGTTCCTTGAATGAACTGAGCTCTCTCTGGTGCCAGGCATGTTTCTAATATATCGTTAGCACGAATGGGTATGCATGACTTGTAGCCATACAGAACACAAAGAGCCAAGGACTATTCCATTCAAATCATTATCAGATCTTTTTCTGGCCTTTTCCTTCCTGGTAAACACAGAATTATACCAAAATCGCAGTACCTAACATCCCTGAACCATCCAAAGTTTTAATTTGATGGATAACCAGCCTCTTATTTGGTATCATCTTTGCATTGCACAGATCTGGAGGGAGTGCAGACATTGATCCAAGTCTCGATTTAGCGGTTTACTTGAAATTCAAAAGGAAAATCAGAAAATAAGTGAAATAGCTCAAGTCTGTCTGCATGTTATGGAACAAATCTCCATTACAGCAATTTCACATAGAAATTAGGTGGGTGGGTAAAATGATTGAGTTTGAATGCAAGGGTGGATGACGGAGGTGAATAGGGAGTTGAGGGTGGAATGTTTCAGCACCACCCTTAATTTCCTTTTAACCTACTGTGGTCAGGCACATACACACAGAGCAGAGTATCACGTAACCGCCAACTCCAAAATCACTGAGAAAAACAAGAGAAAAATTTAACATATTATCATATTTAACATATTTTCTATACATCTTCTCGTTGCTCGTGTTTTTCTAAGACAACATACTAAGACAGCTTAAGGCAATTAATACAAATATAATGACAAATAAGGAATTAATGAAAGCACTAAATATATTACAACTATCCCATTTTACATCCACATTGCAAAGGTGTTGTTCCTTTCTAATATCAAAGCAATAGAAAGGATTTTAACGACAGTGAAGTGCCAGTTTGTGCCTTTGATAAAATTCCCACCTGAGTCACTTGTGAAAGTCAGTGAAGTTCATCCCAGTGTAGAGCCTCTTTTCTCACAGCATTTGACATTGCATAGCCTCAAGTTCTTGCTGTTTTCCCCTTAATAGCTCTTTATTTACTCTGACTCCCTCATTTAGCTCATTCCAAGGAACTTAGAGACCTTCATTTATTTTAACTACAGCCATACTCCATTAGAAGAAACTCTTCAGTGATCTATTCTGACATGCCTGTCTACAACAGACAGACTTAGGCCAACATTAATAATGGTCTGATTTATTTATTCATCTTTTACCTTCTCACAACTAACACACCACAGCACATGTACAAATGCACATGCTAGTTTTCCCAGCAGTTTCAATTCTGTGAAAGTCCCAGTGGTTGAAGGAGATAACGTTTTCTGCTATGTGCCAATTATAGAGGCAAAACTGCTTGTCCAGTTCTGTTTGTTACTGAATGCATCTTTTGAAGAGCAACTTTAAAGCTATAGCCTAAGTACATTTGAATAGATTTCAATGCAGTTTCTATTTTTACTCAGATTTTTCTCTTAGAAGCAAAATTTTGGTTTGTCGCTTAAGAGGTGTCTGGGAAGAGAAGGAGGTGGCAGGGACAAGAGCAGCACACCCAGTACCCAGGAGGATGGAGACCTTTCAAGCAGGCACGTGGGACTGAGATGTAGCCACCTGCAAATTGTGATCCTGGCTCTGTCACTTTTTAACTTTGTGGTTAATTAACACCTTATTTCTTCACATGTTAAGTGGCGTAGCAGCCTCCACGCTGGCACAGCTATTCCAAGGATGAATCCAGATCTGTGAGCATTCCCAAGGTCTGGGGAGGCCACATGTAAGGCAGTAATGCCAGCCTCCCCCAAGCTTGAACAAGGGGTGCAGAATGACCCACTTGGACCTTTTGGTGTGGTGCAGCAAGGTACCCTTTGAATGAAGAATGACTGCCTAGGCCTATCAGTAAGATCTCCACACTGGGCCCAACAGCCTCCCTCCTCACAGATGGGAGAGCGTGGTGAACCATGGCCACTGGCCACCCTCACCTCACATCTTTTAGAGCCATGCTTTCCCCATGAGCATGCTGCCTGTGCTGTAAGATTGCCTTACTAGGAAAAAAAAAATCTGTTTAATCCTCAGCTTCCAGGCAGGTGTTAACTCATAACCTGTTGCAAATGCCACACATGAAGAATGTATAATTTGGAAGATTTACAACTCATGTTTATGTAATCTTGCAAGTTTTAAGTCAAGTATGCAAGCTACATTTGATTCAGTGGTGAATGCCACTACATGTAGTAGTCTTTCCATTTATCAGACTACCCCTACCCTCTTGAATGTGGTAAAGAAAACAGCGCACAACCTAGTGCTTCAGATAAGAGTGGGGGATTATATGATGGTGATGTGCATTGCACAGCACATAACTGCTAATGGTGGGGAGGCTACATTCTTCCTACCCTCATGAATTTGCATCAGGTACCCAGGTTTTAACACATCACTTCATACTTTCACTTACCAGAATAGAGAACAGAAATGTCCCAGTTAGAGATGAACACTGAAACATGTTTTGAAGAAAACAAGCCAGGACAGAAAGATCCCCCCACTATGGAGAAGAAAGTGAGGCAGGTTTCAATGTAAGGATCTTGCTGTCCCTTGAAAAGCCTGAAAGGACCAGCCAAGGTTGGGGTACCCTTAGGATCAGTGGCAAAGCCTTCCCAAAGCCAAACTGTAGTGAACAATCGTTCTGGTTGCTGCACTGCAAGACAATGAGAATGTCTCATTTAGCCAGCACATACTTTTGCTCTTGTTGCAATGCAGAATTTGGAGCTCGGCAGGCTGGCATGTTTTCATGAAGCTCTGATACCCCGACTATGTTCCCTTTGAAAACCATGAAGAAAAAGATTACCTTTGAAAGTGAACCTTCCCCAAAGAACCGAATTGAACACTACCATCAATACGGGTGCTATGTTGCCAAAAGGAGTTATAAATTCTTTAGCATACAATATATATATTGACTGCTTGTCTGCTTGTTCCTTTTCCTTGAAAGAGGACACCATTGGTCTTTGTGCTGAAGACCAAATCTGGAGGGAGGGATGCTGGAGCTCCTGCCTTCTGGACAGACTGTTCTGAGGATGTTGCCAAAGGCAAAGCCAAACTGTCTAGTTAGAAGTAGCAAGACACTTGTTATAAAGAAAGCAAGTTAACTTGTAAAATTAATCTTTTTTTGTGTGACTAAATAACTCCTGTAGAGATCTGATAATGAAAGACTCGCTTCTTCCTAAGCTGTTCCTAGAGCCCTGAAAGAACCATTTGAGAGCTTGAAGATATTTGTAAGCACAAGAAGCATGCTGTTTTCAAAGGGCCAGGGACACTTTCTCTCTGAACCTTGGTAAAGAAACTTGGTTGCACAGTGCAGAAAGCACAGCGCAGAAAGCACAGCATGCCCCACTGTGAAAGAAATTAGTCTGCCAGTCATGCTGGAAATTGCATGCCACCCTGAATGAAGCTGGGGTTGTTATGCAATATCTATTAGGCAGGTGACTTGAGGGCATGAAAAGCTTCACCTCTCCTTGACTTTATAAGACAAAGTCTGACACAGCATGTTGCCGTAACACAAAACAGCTGTTAATTTCGCATGTTCCTTAAACCAAGTATTCCTGCGGGTACGCAATAATAATGGCTGTATCAGAAAGTGCTAAGCGCAGGGGTTTGTGTTATGTGTATAAACAGTAATACTCACTTGTTTGTTAGCTTCTTGGAAAAGCTGTGCTGAAAGTAGTTTGAATATTACAAATGAAAATGGAAAATTGAGAACTGCAGGCAGAGCAACGCGTAGTCGGAGTGCTACGAAAAAATTCCACAAAGGTCACAGGACTGTTATCTGGCAAAAATGTGCCAGCAGGCATCTTATTCTCAGTGACTGTTTATTTTTTAAACAAAATTCAACCTCTTTTATACTGCATAAATAATTCCACTAAAAAATAAATGACCATATCCACAAGTGCTTTATTTGTGTGTACGTTGCTAGCTTTTTTATCACTGCTCCCAGTTCAGGAAAAGAACTGTTTGTTATCAAAGTATCTTAATATATTCTTCCTCAGAACCTTCTTTTTAATTCAGAAGTACCACAACTGATGCCAAAACTTGCTGAGCTGAATTGAAAAAAAAAAAAAAAAAGGTATTGAGGTCTATCTGCTAGTCCCACAAAAAAATGAAGGAGAAGGTCCCTAACTTATAGCACATGGAGACAGAAGATGTCTAAATGTAGCCAGAAGGAGCTACACATGGATTCTCTCTCATTCATGTGTCCTCTAATAATCTACCTGACAAATGCCACTTCAGGAGTATATGCTCACTCATGTTCTGCTCAATATTTTCAAGCCCTGAGCCTACCAGAATAAGCACTGCGTATATTCTCCTCAGCCTTTTGCTTCCAAACTAGATCTGTGGAATTATTAACCTAAGAAAACATGATATCACATCCCGACACCAAACTCCTGGTGACGGGGTCTCTTCAGATGGCCGCCTGGAAAGTTCTCTGAGAGTCTTCCAACTTTTTTTCCCCCCCCCCCTTTTTTTTTTTTTAAGGAGAACAATTTATCATTTGATTTACACAAAACTTTCCACCTTCATTTAAACAGGCCAGATAGGGCATAATAAATAATGTCAAATAACCACGCAATAAGCACGTCCTTTAAATACAAACTAATATGCTTATGCAGCCCATTCTAAGCATAAAAATGCAGTCAGAACAGCACAACTGCATCTTTTAAATGGCTCTATGCTTTTGCAGCTATTTATAGCAGCGTGCGCCCACCCCTCGCATCCTGCAGCGCGGGGTTTCTTTTCCCACTGTAAACAGCGCTTCCTCCCTGGCCCTGTTTGCGCGCCGGCCTGTCCGCGAGCGCCAGGGCCCATCTCCCTGCTTCGCTGCTGCTGCTCCGTCATCCTGTTTATGGGCCGGCACTGGCTGCCGTCGTGGCGGCGGTGCCGAGCGGAGCTTCCCGTAGCACTGCGGGATGTTTTAGCGACATGAACCTGTGCAGCCCCTCTGGAGCCAAGGATCCGTCCTCTGCGCAAGCTTTGGCTTCCTCACAGGCCCGGGCCTTGTCAGCTGCGCCTGCCCCTGAAACACAGCTGGGCCCTGCTCATTGTTCAGACAGCACAAACAGAAACACAGCTGAGTGTTTTCAAAATGCTCCTCTCCGCTCAACGGGAGGCACGTAGAGCCGGCGGTGGGCAGGGTCCCTGCTGGCTGCAGAGCACCAAGGAAGAGAGCCTGGAGTGCGCCTGGCCAGCCAGCAAGGCCACACAGCGCCCAGCGCTCTCCTCACACAGTGAGCAGCTTTCATTGAGTGCACTGCCCTGAGGGAAGGGCTCGTTTCTTCTCCCTTCCCTGTCAGAGGTGGATTTTTCACAATGGGAAAGTGTCACTTTGGAGGACGGAGCTCTGCCTTCCCACCTGCTCTTTCTCCAGAAAAGGCAGTAAAGCTCCAGTTGTGCTTGGAGGCCCACAAAACGGGAGAAGGGATCTCCAAACTAGACTGGGACCCCAGAAGAAGTTCAATCAAAGAGAGCTTAGCACACATGAGATCTAAAGCACAGTGGTTATTTCTGAACAAGGGGATACAGATAAAGATGGAAAGGAGTTGCAAATGCCCTTTTCTTCCTCCTCTTTCTGGTACGCTTTAGCTAGATACAGTATTTTGTTTTTAACCTGGCCCTGGAAGCATAAAGCAATGCCCAAGGTCATTAATGCAGTAAATCTCTGGGCATTTATTTCAGCAGCAGGAGGCAGCAGGAAAAACAGGCCAGCAGCGTCATGTGCTGCGAACACAGACAATGCAGGAGGAAGAGGCAAATCAGCTGTAGAACCAGCTGTTAAAATGGAGCCAGTAAAGGCATCCATACAACTTCCCTGAGCACCCAGAGAGATTGTTTTTCCTTCCCAAACCAGCCAGGTGAGTTCAGATCAACCAGGAACCTCCGCCGATCAGTAAAGCCTTGTGTTTTGTGCAGGCCATAGAGATGAGCATGCAGCACCCATAGGTAGCACTGTTTCTAGTTTCAAACATGCAGTAGCAGAATTTTTAACAAACTCAGGATATTTTTCATGATGCGTTCTAAAAGACAGTAGCGCCTGTTTCCTTGGCCCACGATTTCCTCCATACTACTTGATTATAATCCAGTGTCCATCGAATTATGTCCAGCAGGAGTTTGTAAATATCTATTTTAAAAACAAGCTTACATGATCTGTTTTAGAGCACGCACCAGCAGGAGCATTCACAGCTGAGCCTGCACCACCTTGCTCCACTTTGCTATTTATAATGATGCCCAAGGAATATACATTTTGCTTAATGTTTGCGTTAGACCATGAGGTGCAGTGCAACAAGCCACAACTAAATAACAACTAAAGAGACTGACCTGAGCAATTACTGTATGGTATACATGGTATACAACCTCTTCAGAGGTTGCCAAACATTTATACACAGAGAATTTTCGCTAGTTTTGCAATTATAGTAAAGTGCTTAACTGCCACTTGTGCTTTGAAAAATTTACATCCAGGTAATTAGAATATTGTAAAAATGACATAATCAAAAAAAAAATCCCAAACTCATGTTAAAGTATTTGTTATGGACAATTCAGCAAAATGAGTATATCTCTTGGCATGTTCAAATACATGAAGCGCATGGCATGAATGCAATTTCTTAGGAAAAAATGGCTGATTTAGTCATTATATTTCTTCAGATGTCACTGTAAGCTTTTAAAAACCTTCTGCTGTAGTAAAAAAAAAAAGAAAAGAATAAAAAGAGTTGATAATTCTGATAGAGTGGCATCTTTCTTTCTCTGCATTCAACAGCCACTGATGTTTTAAGACAAGATCAGAACTTCGTATGTGACCAAGTTTTGCAAATCCTATTATGAATCTCATGAAATGGTGTTTTTTTTCCATGGCAACTCGAGCTCTTTGAGTCATATGAACAAATATAAATGTGTTTGGGTTTCGTGCCCATTAATAAGTATATTTTAATCTCTCATTTTCAGAAGATGAAGGGGAGATGGAAAAATATCCATCCATTGGACTGTATCAAACAGGATGTTATCTGTTTAAAACTGAAGGAGAGATTTTCAGGATGCCAGCTCAGGTCAGGATAATATGCTCAGGAATCATGTCAGAAACATGTTATATTCCATACCTTACCTGCGCTGCAAGAGACTATACAACTGTTTATTGTTTCCCCGCTTTAAAACATGAGCAAATTTCACTATATAAGACAACTGCTTCACTTCAGGAGTGCTGAAAGATTGAGATCCATTTTGGTTTAGTTCAGTATTTCATTTTAGAAGCAGTAGGATCTCCTTATTGGTATTTCTCATTGTCATAATCACAAGGCTGTGTTTCTATGGTAGATCGCATTTGTTTTCTTCTCCTGTGTTGTTCCTATTCTTATTTAGATAGATCCATATTCATTTCACAAGCAGCCTCCCTCTGAATCTCTTTTGTTCAACTGTTAATTATCTCATGCACTACTTTCTTTTTAAAGACTTCTAAACCATGCAAAAATACATGTTGTGCATATACTTGATGTGTTCCAGCCATTAATCTGATTCTGAATTTGCATCAGCTTCTCATTTTCCTAAAAAAGAAGGAGACCAAACCAGAAAAGACTGGTAATCCTGAGCATGCACCTGTAATTATCAAGCAACCATTGAGCAATGCCAAAACATCTCTCTGATGAAAAGACATAATGACATTATGTGGAAAGGTAGAATGACACTTAACTCATTTTCCATTACTTATCAGACTGCTTTTGATGGTGATCAGTGATACTGCCCACCAGTGGGCTGAATTACTCTCTCATTATGGCAGTCCTGTGTGCCGAGTCACACTGATATTTAGAATTTTCTTTCACGTGAACGGGATGTTAGATACGATCTTACCTTCACATCCCGTCCTGAGAGCCTGAAGGTGATTTCTACAAAGCAGAATGGCAACTTCCTTCTGAACAGCCAGAAGTGAGGGATTATTGAGGGGAAGTACTAGGGAAAGGATCAAATTCAGTCCTGGGGCTCCCAGTTAGAAATGAAAAACAAAGAATAAAATTATTTTGCACTGGTCTTTTAGAGCTGTTTTTGCACACAGAATGATCTTGCCTTTCTCCTGTCAGAAGTATTTTGGGTAGTTTAGGAGCAAAAGATCTTTCAAACCAAATTAAGTTCAAGATACATCTGGTTAACTCAGGGCATGCAAGAGTAAGGAAAAGGAAAGAAGAAAGCCTCTCTGCTTCCATGAGAAGAAAAGCATCTATTTGTTACCCAGTTCTATGTACATCTTCCAGCCATGTGAAGTAGCTGATGGATCTGTCCTGGTTTCCAGAGATATTCAGTAGACCTCATATGGGGAGCAAAGCAGGAAGTGCCGGAGCACCCGGCTTTCCAAGCCTCACAGTTAACAACTAAAGCTGTCCCAGCCCGGAATTAAAAGGAGCTACAACCTTCTTTTTACTATTCTTAGTATAAGGATTAAAGAAGAGTTGCAACTGAGTGTATATATAGATACATAGATAGAGATAGAGATGTAGATCTATGTTAGTATAGATATAGATAGTGTATAGGTTTAGGTATACATACCCATAGAGGCATAGAGACGCGTGTGTCTATATAGATATAATACACACAAGTTTCATTGCATTCTTATTTGATTATTGAAACAGACAATTCAGATAATTCAAGGAAATGAAAATAGTCAGTACAGTTTAAAACATAGCCATTTTTGGATTAGTTGGCAGGATTTCATAAAATATAAAAAATCACTTTGAAACACTTACACCTGTGAGTTTTGTCTGCTAAAGGTGGCCTCTGAAAAACACATGTATGAAACTCAAAGTAACATACCAATCTGCAGAGCAGATTTTGCATGGATAGGCCATTCATGGCTGCTCAGTTTTCTACCATAGCATGGCTCACTGGCTGAAGCTTTTTTTACCCTGGATTTAAATAACCTTTAACAGTATGTACCTTGGCAGAATACAGATTAATGTGTTTACTTATTTGTTATCAGCTGTGCTTTATGTCCTGAGGTAGGACCATTTACTGTTTTATTCTGTCAAAACCAACAGTTTAAACAAGATTACCCACCTAGGTGTTCAGCTCTAGGAATAGCTTCCCCTAGCTGCGGACAGCAGTGTAACAGCGCCTTCTATGCCTGGGAGAAGGAAATACAGGAAAGAGGGAAATTCGTTTGAAAACTTGAATTAAAGCCCAATCTCTCAGGTTTTAGGAGCATAATTCCTTTATCACACGAAATAATTCTCTATTTTAATCTTCTCTGTTGCTACTCTGCTATTAATGTGTTGGTGTCACAAGGCAAACTGCCAAACAGAGGAGTGAATTCTGGAGTACTGTTTTTCTCCTGGATCGTTTCAGTGGTCCAGTTTCCCATACAGCTTCATAGACAGTTGTAGTTCTTGCAGTTTTAGTTCTTGTAGTCACACTACAACAATATTCACAATTAAATGTATTTGAAGAAGTTTTGATCTGAGAGCAAAAGAAGCAGCCAGTGATTTAACCAGTGGTTAGTTGGCTTAAAATTACCCTCTCAGTTCTATCACAGAGTTAGTATAACCTATAGCTTAAGGGATTTTATTGTCCTGGAAGTATATTAACTGAAATTATTGAAATTAAGAAGCTCTTGTGGTAGCAAGGTCAAACTGAGAAGCAGGCACACAACCTACCCAAGCAAAAACACAGTGTTTTCTTTTCTTTTTTTTTTCAGGTGAGCATCAAAATGATTGGTTTTAATCATTATTTCCATCAGAAAGATCTTATAAATAATATTTACTCTTACGGGTTGAGATTCTCCTTCTCTGGAGATCTTCAAACCCCGCTTGGACGCAGTCCTGTGCCACGTGCTCTAGGTGACCCTGTGTGTGCAGGGGGGTTGGACTAGATGACGTCTAGAGGTCCCTTCCAACCTTAAGCATTCTACGATTCTATGAATTATATTAAGAAGTGGCATGTGCTGCAAAGTTTGGATTAATTAATTGCATAGTGCATTCAGAAATGCATAAGCAAATGTTCCAGCTTGCAACATTATTCAATAAATCTTTGAAATGATACAAAGAGGGAAGAGCTCAAGGTTAATATTTCAAATACTAATGAAATTTTAGATACTGAGGAGCTTTATTTGGGCCCGTGGATACTTTTCATTGATCTCAAGCATATAAAAAGACTCTCAGACTGAGATAAAATGTTCCAGTTTTCACAGCATTCACTTGAATCTCTGGAGATCTATAGTGAATTCATTACTCTGCCATTGGGTACATTTTTACTGACTTACTGGGAAAATTTATTCTGGGTAAATTAAGTAAGCCTGGAGTGTTTAGAGACAGAGATGTATGAGCTTGCTCAGCCCTGCATTATCTATCTGAATCAATTTTGTAGGATGCTTTCTGCTGTTAACAGTGCAAAACTCACATCTCCTGGCCCCAAGATGCAAACTTTTCTATCTCTCTATTAAGGCTCTGCAACAGTGTGACCAAAAAAAAAAAAAAAAACATGATTTACCAAGACAAAAACAGCGCAAGAGAAAGTGAGAATCAGTATTCTTTCAGACTTCTCTGGGAATGAGGAAATTTAGGTTTCAGTCCTTGCTTCCCTGACTGTTTTTGCATCTTTCATTAGAAAGTTATTCAATAAACAAGCAGGAATTGGGCCACCCACTGATTTAAGCACCCCAATTCCTTTGAAGCTAAGACATAGGTCATTTTTGAAATGCAAAGAAGGAATGAGTCAATTAGGCTTTGCAACACTGAGGAGACCCATGCCTAACTATCTATAGAAATAATGACCTTTCCTCTCTGGACCATACCTTTAAAAGTATTTCTATGCCTAAGGCTATTTAAAGACTTTACATGTGTAATAACTTTGGGGATCTTTGGTCTCTAGACAGAAGTGCTCCACCTACAAAGTACTGTAGGCAGCAACTAGTAGGAAGACTGTAAAGTATAATGCATCTCAGATGTTTTCCTCTTACTATCTGAAAGGACCATGCATATTTTTGAAGGCCTGGGTGATTAATGTCTCCTGGCATCACACCGATACTCATGCAAACATCAGCATTTATGAAATCCATTAAATCACAGATCTGGGTGCCACAAGGCAGGCTTCATCCCCTGCATAGCCCACAGCAGGTATATGGGCACGTGCTGACAAGGTCACCCTGGCATTAGTAACTGAGCTCATGAGATGAAAGCTGCCTGGATGTCTCTCTGAAGTGCTGCAGGGTGCTTGCAGACATACCATGCTTCCTTAACCGTGTAAACCCCTGGCTCAGCTGTGCTATAGGTGCATGAATAAAACCTGTAGCTTCGTTGAGTAGGATCCTCCCAGCTCCACATCCCTTTCAGTCACTCCATAGGAAGGATAAGAAAACATTTTTGGAAACAAATGGGATTTTTTCATGCAGATTTTCTGCAAAAGGTACTGCAAAAGTCAATAAAGATAACCCAGAAACTGGCATTTCTAACATAGAAAATAAATAAAGTGGAAAAAAAAACCTCATAGAGAAGTTATAGTTGTGTCTTATTATATCAAAGTGAAATGAATATCTGTGGTATATAGGACCACACCTTACAAGATATGATACATGCATATATACATCTGTTTTACTGTTTTGACCTTCATCTTCAAAAAGTCTCTTGCAAATTCCATTGCCTCCAGCACCCACGTAACTTAGAAAACATTCAACTTTGCTAAGGTATGTAATTGTATCATGGGGGTTTGTTTTTGTTTGTATTTCTTTGATTCACTAGCACGGAATGTACTGGGATATCAGATCAAGAAGCATTCCTAACACTTTTTAAAAGCATGTTTTTATACTGCTAGTGTCAAACAGTCAGATGGACTTTTCATATCTGCCCAGGTATAAGAAATGATCCACCTAAAACCTGTGTCATGGTAACAATGAATTTTATTTTGCAATAACTCTGGAGCAGGGATATCTACGCTTTCATCTAAGTGTGTGTGTGTGTGTGTGCACTGCATATACACAGGCATACATACACACAAATCATGCAAGCTTTGTATAGGTGTAACTTTATGCTTATGAAAGTCCCTCTCAATCTCACAGGACAGGGTTACATGCTTAAATTTAAGCAGGTGTGTAAATTTTCAGGCTCAGATCCATGAGTTAGTTAATGTTTCTTCTTCTCTAGCCTTAAAAGTATATTTACCATGAATCATTCTCTATGTAGGCAAAATTTACTGTATTTTTCCAAACATCCTCGAGAGAACAGGATGCATTTTACTGTACAACATAAACCCCAAGATCAAGTCTCACATTGCAGTCTTTTGGAAGATATTTTGCTTACCGGACCTCAGCCTCCACTTGGGAGATGTATCTGCAGAAGTATAATCTTCTATTTTCCCTGTCTTCTTACACTGTCAATAAGAGTATTAGTTACCACCTATTCCAGTTATTGTTACAGCACTCACTAAATTCACATCATGTAACTCACCAAGTAGTAATCATCAATATTTTTCAGTCACACTGAAAATCACAATTTATGACTCTAACAAATACAAACATAAACCAGAAGCAAGGGCAACTTTCTAAACTTTGTAAAGTTTTCTAGTGTGAACTACTTTTCAAAAAATATGTGGGAGGGAGGAGGTTCACTAGCCCGTCACTAAAATCAACAGAAAAAAAAGATGTTGATGCAAAATCATGTTTCAAACCAGAAGCACCACAGATCCACAAGACCCCATTTTCTGTTACCAGTCAATTAATATCTCAGGGGGTAAAAATAATTAGTTCTTACAAAAAAAGTATATGTTTAAATTTAATCATTCCTCTTTCACTGCTGCCTACTAGTGAGAATTCTATATTCGTTCTATATTCATAAAGTTTCGAGCCTAAAGGGACCACTAGGCTGCTTGGTCTTCCCTGAAGTACATCATAAGTGAGTAAGTTTCACCAATTACTCCTCTTTCAGATACACAAACCTTCCACAGAGAAAGGCATCGGGTTTTGATCTAAAGACATTAAAGGGCAGCAAATCCATTTTCCATCTTGGCCTGGTGGTTAATTTACTTCATTAAAAAGTTTTTCCTCCTTCAAATTTGTACAATATCAGCTGCTAATCTTTCACTGCTCGTTCTTCTTTTTCTATTCCTTTTTGTAGTTGGCATGTGCTTTCTGGGAAGATGCGCTATAATCGGATCATCTCCCAGGCCTCCTCTTAGCACTCGAGTTTCACCTGCAGGGCATATTTTTCAGCCTTCAAATCATTTTTATGCCTCTCTCCTGCTGTCTCTCCAATTTCCCATTCTTCTTTTGGAATAACAGTCTCTAGAGCTCAACCCCACATCCTAGCAGCTCTTCCCCAAGGAAGGAGCTGTCTTCCTGGCCCTGATATTTTTTACAATTCAGCACTGTGTTAGCTGCTGCCTTCTGCAGAGGGTCACTGCTGAAGTGCCTGCTCAGGCATCTCTCTCCAGAGCTGAACCCCATGTTCTGCAGGCACGTCCAGCTTGCTTTGTTCCCGGATTATAAACTTTCAATTGAAAACATGTTTGAATGGCCTTTCTTATCACATGGTTGTGATCACGCCAACAGTTGCCTCATCCTTTCAATTTACCAGTCTGCTGATCACTGTGTTATCTCCCCAGTTTCTCAGCAATGAGCTTTGATTGTTGCTAAAAATATGCACTAGTTCCAGTCCTGTGGTTGTCCTGAAAGTATCTATCTCACCAGAAAAGAAGGAAGAAAAAAAAGAAAAAACGCGTCCCTCACTTGCAAAGACTTGTAGGAGTTCTCAGTCTCAGTTAGTCTGGTTTTAACCCATAGCATCACTTTGATACAATAAGAGCACTAATATTTAAATCAGAACACTGAACAGTACTGACAAAACAGATTACACCTCAATAGGCATCAGTCAAGCATAGCTGGCAAGAAATATTTTTCTGCTTCTTAATTTTACAAGATCTTATTTAACTTTTACTGACTTCAGCTAGGATAGCTTGGAGACAAACCAGCCCGTAAGTAACTGGGTCATTCCACTGCCCTGCTCAAATCCTGGCAGTGCATAAGCGTTGTTCCAGTCTTCCCCCTGTCTCACACACATGCCAGGGCTGGTTTCAAGTACTCCAGCCAACTTTTCTAGACTAGATTAATACAAGTTAACTAGGCTTACTGATTTAAAAAGATTTGACCTAGATATTTCTCATTATCCTTAGACAGTAGGGAACTGAAAAATTATCCATGGGTAATACATAGAGTCTCTTATTTATTTACAGACACGTAGAGCTATATTTAATCCATTTTTCCTCTTCCAAATTTCCAACTAGTTGTACGTTTCCTAATTTTCAAAATTTTCTTTATTTCTCAGGTCTTTATGCTCCATATCCTTCTTTGTCCTGGATATAGCTATTTTTTCTTCTCTTTTCTTTCCTTAATTAATTCTTTTCTGTTTTATAACCTTCCATTTGTACTGATTGCTTTACATTTTTTCATATATATACATAGTATATGTGTGTGTATATATATATATATATAAATATGTTTTGCTTTTGTTTCAATATATATAGCACTTCTTTTTTTCATTTCCCCTTTGAACCCACAAGGCTCCCTCTTTGGCTGTATGCTGCAGTACTTTCCCACAGTGTTTGCAAGCTACATACATGGAGAGATTTCCAGCTAAGGACATGGAAAGTAGTACTGTCTTAAGCAAGGAATCCACTGTCTCTGACATAGTCTTCTAAAACTGTTGCCTAAGTGAGAGCATCGATGAATTTCTAAGTTCCCAGTTCAGAATATTACAAACACAGTTCCTTGGGGGCAACACTATGTTGACCAATGCAGGACTGCAGGACTCCTTTCTCCTTGTGCACCTCAAAAAGGCCACAGAGATGCCACTCATCTCCTCAAAGATATAATTTTCACTCTTAATATTTACATATTTTGGCTGTATTGAAAAGAAAAAGGATGTGCTTTCAAAGTTTGATTTATACTGGAATAAGCACTGCTAGCCAAAAGACAGCTTGGCTTCACCACCTTCCAGCTGTGGTCAACTGGAACTAGTGCCAACAAAAGCAGTGGGAGTTGCTGGGCAGAGACTGTGAAAGGTGGAGAGGGGCAGCCACTCAAGACAAGGTTGTACAAATTGTTTCAGTGCAGACAGGGAGCTTAAGGAAAAAAAAATCTTTTGAGGCAAAATATAGTATGAAAAAAGTAATATAGAGAGCTCAGAAGTCATTTCACAGCCAGCAGAACAGACACTTTGCTTAAGCACCAAGTTTCAGTGTTGGACAACTTCTAATAGAAGTTAGGAGAAAGCACTGATGAGAAGGAAAAGGAGGCAAAGGAGAAACCATTGGTGCTTCCATAGCAAGCAAAGTTTGTGCAGTCACAAACTTTGACTAATCTGTTCCTTGTTCTGTTTTGACTTAGAGATTTTTGGACCAATTCCCACCTTACGTTTGCAGACAATGTGTCCAACAAAGCAGATTTTTCAGTTCTGAACTCCTTCAAGGGAGAGTGAAGCCACCCAGTGAGGAAGTAGGGAGTATTTGGCAAATTCTAACAGGAAAAAAAAAAAAGAAGAAGACATGGGGAGAGAATTGCAAATGATACATTGTAGATCTTGTAAAACTATTATTAGGTCAATTATCAGCATATCGGTGTCTGTATCGATTTATATGAACAAGACAGAAGTTACTCAGATGAGTCATGAATACCTGACCCATTCTTCACTTCCCTCTGGCAAATCTCCGTCTTTACCTCAGATGTTGTGAAGTTTTGACTCAGAACCAAATCCAGATTTAACATTCTTATTTCAGGCTAGTGGAAGATATCTATCAAAGGAGTTCAGTCATGCAGAAAAAAAATGCTTTTTTTTTCTCTTTGTTGCTTGCTCCTTTCTTCATTATCAGGAAACTGAGTATTTAAAAAGATAATAAATTCCTCCCTGGCCTTCTCTCATATTCTCCCATCTGGATGAACAAGTTTCATAATCCAAACACAAAGATTTGACATGGTAACAATGGAGATAAATGAAAAGAAATTCCAGGTGCAAGTTACCCCTTCTCTGCTTCTGATTTCTCTCTTCATATACAGCAAATACTGTGGTCCACTGAAGAACCATGCCTGTAGTGCTGTCACAAGGCTCCTTCAAAGACAAGCTTTCTCTTTGTTGCTTCTTTTCCTTTCCTCTCTCCTCTCCTAAAAGTCTGTTCAGTCCACCAGTATTGCTTTTATTTTTGCAGGCTTTGAGCAAAGATCGTTCAGAGGCGGAGGGGTGTCAAAAGCCAAAATGTCTTCACTTCTTTAGAAGGGCAAAAGCAACCATATTTCATGCTCCAAAGTGGCTGCACATATGTGAATTTGCTCCTTGTGTCTGGGCTGTAGTGGGAATTATGTTGTTACAGTTCTGCACACAGGCTCCCCAAAATGGTTGTCCTACAAACACAGAAGACAAATCACGGACCTGTCCCACCCAGAATGAAAAAGTCAAATTTATGCCTGGAGGTGTTATTAAATTAAGGTGCTTTATGTAGACATACTTGCACTAATGATAGCCTCTTGTTCACAGGTAATGGTAGCTGTTAGAATATGAGAGTAGGGGCTTCAAAGTAAGTTATACATTGTGCTAGGGATCCAGGAGGCATATCAAGGCACACTTTATCCATCCAGGGATTTTTAACATTACTCTCCGTGGCTAAATTGATGGCAACAGTATTGCCACAATTAGACTTTAGTTCAACCTTGAAAAGTACCCAATCTACCATGGCCTTGTGCAGATTCAGTATCTAGCAAAGAACTGGTTAAAGAAAAACATAGAATATTTCTCATCCTGTAATTTATTTGCATTCCTTATGAAAAGAGCAGTGCTCTTGTGTCATCATTTTGCATCAGTCCCTCTCAAGGAATTAGAGGGAGCAGACACAGATGATGTGACCTAGCAAAGTAGTAACAGTTTACAGTGATCCCCTGACATACACTTTTAGTCACTGGTGTTAGGAAATGAGATCTCATGTCACACAGCTATGCTACTTTGGAAAAACACACAGGAAACATGTAGAAGAGATATTAAGCAAAGCTTCCCAGCCACCCCTCACAGTTGCCAGGTACTTACACAAATGATTTTTAGGTAGTTAGCTGCTCAGTATCGCTCTTCAGGTAAGGAGCAAATACATTTCTTAGTAGAGGAGACATGGCACACCTAGAAGGAAACGGAACATGCTTCTCAAACTTTCTGTACTCTCCTTTCAAGTACATGAGAGTTCTTTAAAGCAGAACTCTACAAGCTGGATGGATTAGTGGAGAGAAGCAAGGAAGGTCAGAAACCTGCAGGCACTCAGTTCTCCTGTTTCTTACGCTGATTTTGAGTCCGTGTATCCAGGACTACATGCAATTACTCACAAGGCTGTTACATGCTCCAGCTCTTCCATCTGTAAAATTGCAGTAATTGCAGTTGCTTCACTCTTCAACTATCTAAAACATATGGGTAAAGTACCATATAAGCTGCAGGTACTGTGACAACTCTATGAAATGTATTGGGTTTGCAGACATAGTACCTGGAACGTGACTAGATTTTTCATCATTGGTAATGATAAACACATGCACCAGGCTACTGTCTTTCTTAAAAGATAATAGAAAGTAGTTTTCATAGGAGGAGTTCTTGTTGTATTCCAATACGTTCTTCTTTAATAAAAGAATCATTCACTAGTGGAGATCCAGAATATGCTTCTTGTGATGAAGTTGAATCTCGTGATATCTCACACTTCAGAGATTATTTGGCTATGTGTTTTTTTGAATTTCAACTATCTGCAAAATGCTTTAAAGAAATATTCGTGTGCTATTTAAATTATATATTATGAAGCATATCCTTCCCATATTAAACAAAGGCTTTTATATTCTTAATACACAAAGATTTTGAGAAGACTGTACTAAAAAGATTGC
The DNA here is from genome assembly GCF_000705375.1 of Tinamus guttatus. The sequence goes on from NW_010581318.1 coordinate 58,488, forward strand.
CACTTTCTCTTTAAACCTGCTTATGCACAAGAATATATATGCCTGTTCTCACTGGTGTTTGATGTACAAATATTATTTGTAAAAGTACTTACTACTATGCTTAACTGCACGCTCACTTTAAAGAAAGGAGAGAGGGCAAGGAGGAAGATGGGAACCAGGGCATTTGCTTTTTGGTTACTGACTCAGCTTGATATAAGGAGCAATGCAAAATTTTTAGCAGATTAACAGAGTTCAGTGGTTTATGTGATATAAATCCTCAGTTTCAGAGGTCAGGTTTAAAAAACGTACCAGTCATGTTACTAAGTAGTATACACATGACAATTCAGAATCCTGTTCTGAGCTGACAGATCTTGTGAAGTGCTTTGCAGGTAGCTCCTGCCCTGAGAAACACTGGCAGGATGGGAAGGAGGAGTCACATATCTGCCACTTTTCTCAATCCTGTTTTTCAAATCAAGAGATTTCCATTTCCCAAATCATCAGACTCCTTTTAGGAGAATATGACTGGAAAAATTGAAAGCTTAATTTTGAAGATATAAGAACTCATTTCTATACACCACAGAACATGGCACATGGAGGATGAGGAGAAAGAAAATTTTAATTCTGGCCCACTCTGAAGAATGTGACAGCACCAAGAGGCAACATAGGGCATGCTATTGACATGGACAGATTATTAGACAAAGATATGTATGAAGAAGTTGAACAGGTCTGACCTGGGACTCCCCCATCACACATCCATCAAGACAACTAGGAGATGTATTGATACACATGACATTATTCTTGAGAATAACCCTGGGGTAAGCCTTAGCATTGGCAAAATAAACTGACACCAATTATTAAGGGTCTGTAAACAAATTCTGCAACTTCCTTGTCAGGATGCTCAGCAAAGAAAGCAAAACACACTCCTATTGCTTTCCCAATAACTGAATCACAAGTGGAAGGTAGCTCAGCATCCCCATAGGTGGCCTTTTCCTCCAGCAGCAAAGGTTCATGAAAATCACGGGCACAGTGGATGGAGAAGACTGATTCACACTGCATGAGAAGCTCACAAAATAAAATTACTAGGAGGAGAATGATGAGTGCATGTTAAAACCCTTTTGTACATTCTTACATTGAGCTGGAAAAGCTGTAGACAATAAACTTGCTAATCACCTTTCTGCTATAAAACTTACCTGGGTCATGTCATCATTCATCTAGATGAGTTTCAAAGCAATAACACTGTGTCTGAACTTACTGTCCCAAGCTTCTCTAATTATCATTTTTATTGTTTTGTTCAGTCTTTCTTAGATGGGATCCTCGTTATTTTGCATCTCTCCTTGGAGAATAAATAAGCTCAAAGTATCTTCTTGTGGCAGAAGGCTGAAGAGGAGCCAGTGTCATAACTTATTTAGTAAAAAGTACTAGGACTGCTTTCTCTTGGTTTGATTTCGTATAACTGCTCTAGCTTTTCAAAAGGGGTGCAATGTGACAGTGAACTGCAAGGAAAGTCACTCACCAAGGTGGGTTCCAGACATTGCATGTTCTTAGTTCACATCGAGTTCAACGGACGTAAGTTTTCCTGACTATCTCAGGAGAGAGGATGTACCAGACAGTGAACATCAGATACTTCACCTGGTACTGGCCAGGTTGTGTGTTAAGCAGATTTATTTGTCTACCTAATTCATTCATGTAGGTCAGAGTCAGTCAGTACTGAACTGCCAAATGGTTACCCAGCTATGGTCACACGGCCTCACCCGTAGCAGTGCTGACAAGGCAATGGACTGACAAGTTTGCAATGTCGTGTAATTCAACATGAAACTTGTAACTTGAAATCTGTCATTGCTTGGAAATCCATTTCCATGGCAACAAGTAAGTTCCTTCAGATACTTTGGTGACTGGTAATATCAACTTTTATTAACAAAACACTTTCTATCTATAACACTATGTTGATTTAAGGACTGTTTTAGATACCTTAAACAAGCTTTGAACTTATGACTCAATTATGAGAGATGCTGCAGGTGCTAAGTGTTAAGAAATGTTACCTACCTCTGAACAGAGACATAATCCTTATTGACACATGAACAAATTTTATATTTGAATACTTTCAAACATTTGCAATAGCTATCTCAGAGCCAAAAAATAATAATTATCTGACGCTGGCACAAATAAAATGAGTTCATCAGTTCCTATGGCACAGAATGAATGGAAAAATAACACTATAAATACAAGTGCAAGTGCTGACACACAGAAAAGCTTTTCCATGCATGCACCCAGCTTAGTTAATCTGCTCCCTGACTTTCTGTCTTCCAGACAGAGAGTACATTGGGCTGCTAGTGATAGGACCTAAAGGTCTTCACCTTCACCCTTCTTAAGGATTCTATGACAGGAACTGGGAGACAACAGAGCCCAAAGTATCTCTAGCATTAAATAAAAGGAAAAAGATATAGTCATTTCCACTTAACTCCTTCAGTAGTATTCAGGCACACTTAATAACCTGGCCCACAAAGATTGTTCAAATATCAGAGTAAGGTTGATCTGAATAGCTGCCAAGACTTCTAGCAGTCCCCTGTGGGAAAAAAAATATATCAGAAAGTCAATCACATTTGCAAAACTTACTCTGAGATAGATATATAGGTACACAGACATGCAGCAAAAGGTTACTTGGGAACAAAAGAGCTTTTGTCCTCCTGCTAGCATTGGTTGCCACGATGCATATTCCCATATCTTGTGGGATAGCTGTAGCTTCATAGCCTCCACATAGAAAATGGAGCAGTGTTTTCTCTAACCTTTATTCATGCTTTTGAAGCATTTCTGTTTCTCTTCTATGCTGTTTGAAAGCCTTTTTGTATTCACAAAGTGAAGACACTGAAGGATTCAACTGCACCTGGATACATATCTATGAAAACAAAATAGGGTGGAGTTACTGCCAGAAAGCTCTGGCTGGGTAAATGCAGCACCAGCAGTCAGTGACTGCACCTTTATGAATGTTTAACATGCCTACCTATTTCACTGCTCCCTAAAAGTAAGCATTGCTTTAGCAGTCACTATATTCCCATTACTTCTTTGACAGTCTGAGCCCTGTACCTTTCTGCTAATGTGGCCCTGCTGAGCATCCCAACCAGCATATTGCTATCCCTAGGTCAAGACTATTTCCTTCAGGTAGTAAAAAGATTCAGTTGTGAAGTTTAAAGCTGAGTAGTTTAAAAGGGATCGCTACAAAACTATCCATACACAAGACCTCTAGCAGTACTTGTGCCTTGGCTGCTGACTGCTGATCCCCTGCTGCAGGGCTGGGGTAGGGTGGCATTGAGTTGAAGCCCTCATATGTGCAAGCTAGGAGATATGCTCCATGGAAAGGCCCAAAACTTCTTCCTCAAGATCAGGAGTGCAAGAAAAGCCTGGGAAACTTGCTTTAACGTAGCAACTGCAATAAAATGCAATACCGTTGCTCAAAATACAAGGCTGACTGTGCTTTTCCATCTGCATGGACCAGAATATGGATGTGCGTGATGGGTACAATGTTCTTGATGCCATTAGGAGAGTGTCACCGTAACTCACAGGAAGAATAGAAAGGAAGTGACTAGTGGCCACATTGTGAGAGGAGAACATGTAAGAGACACACAAATAACCTCGAACACCAAGGGTTCCCAGCTGGATGGAGGTTTGGAGGCATGCATGAGGCAAGCAGAACTGTCCATTGTGTCATGATCCTGCGGATAGGACCTGTGTTCATAAAATATCCACCAAATTGTATGGGTAGGATAAGGTGTGGTGCAATAAAAACCCTTTGACAGCTGCAGCCAAATGTGCTGCATTAGGAAAAAAGAGGGAAAAGGTCTTGAAAGTCTGCTTTCCTTTTAGGTGAGTGAAGCAACCAATCAAGAATTTACCACACAACCTGTTACCACACAGAGAACTCCCCTGATCTATTTCCCAAGCATAACCATTTGCTTATTCCTGGTATCAGGAGGGTTCAGAACCTTGTTGGAACAGGCCCTGATGATTAACAGTAATCTGCTGCTTTATTCAGAGCTCCTATCATGTTTCTGTTTTGGGGAATGGGAGGAGTTCATGAAATCTCTAGGGAGACATTTACAGGAAACATCAGCCAAGATTAAAAAACAAGCAGATTTTTTAAATTAAGAATGAGTTTCCAAAAATATTTTTTTTTTAAAAATCAATATTTATTTCCATTTCCTTCAAAGGAAAGCAACAAAACTACACTTATCTTTACCTAAAAACATTTTGTTTCAGATTAAACTACAAAAAGTTAATTCATTTTTCCAGTTTACTCTTTTTTCTCACAGATGGCCATTTCTTTTTCTTTTTCTTTTTCTTTTTCTTTTTCTTTTTCTTTTTCTTTTTCTTTTTCTTTTTCTTTTTCTTTTTCTTTTTTTTTTTTTAATTCTCTACTGGAGTGGTATGTTGGAAAAAAAATCCCAAGGAATTTGGACTAAATATCATTAAACCAATTTTAATTCAGAGCTTTAGTAATTTCCATCTAGGACTGTTTCAAAATCAGAAGTTCCTCCACTATTCAAGTTACTTAAAGGTTTTATTAGAATAATAAAGTCATAAAAAAAATTGCAGGAGACTTATAGAGATCATCTGGTCCAATCTCTTTTTCAAAGCAAAGCATTCTATGTTGTTACTTATGATTTTCTCAAGTCACATTTTAAAAAATCTCCAAGAATGAAGATTCCCCTGACTTTCTGTGCATTAATATGATATTTTTGTCAGATATGTTTGCTCCATGAAGTAGCTTAAGGCTGGCTTTCCCACCAGTGTGATTTGACTCACACAGTGAAATTCTGGTTTTCTCTATTTCAAACTCTCATAAATTCTGCTTTAGGAGAATATGGTAATAATCACCAGAAATGAATGTCTTCATAGATGGCAAGAGTTCATTAACTTACCAGCTGCCCACTCTTAGAATTTTAATTAGAGGCTTCTTACAGATTTGTTCAGCTTATCCCTGAGGTAAGATCTGAGTTACACTCTAGAGAAGTCCATCAATCTCCCTTAACTGTAGAGGGACTTTTGGATGGGCACCCATCTTAGTATGTGTATGTCTTTTAGGAATAATGTGTATTCCTACAATTCCTACAATGTAATAATGTGTATGTCTTGTAGGAAACGAATGCCCTGGACTTGCCTCCAGATGAAATAGCTGTTTGCTATTATTGACCCAATTGACCCAAGCATCCACAACCACAACAGTCCTTTCCAAGAGGAAAGGACAAGAACACTCGAATCTTTGCTCTTATTGTACATCCTGTTCATTATTGGTATGATTGTTTTCACATTATTACTAAAATTTTCTCAAAGCTTCCAACACTAATGTCCTCAGAGTTCAAAAAGCAAGGTATGTCCCAAGTTGGCAGAGACATAGAGACAGACTCAGTTTTTTGTTTCACAAGAACCTAACGTAAGTCTGTCACTCCTCACATTCAGATATTGCACAATAGTCTCACAATCAGCAGCAGGATATCCAAATTCTGATTACTCATCCTGTCATCTACTGCCAACTCCTTTTAGTCTGGCCTCTTCACATTCAAATCTTCAACCTGATCCACATACAGATAATAAGCTCCTCTACTTCATCCTTCGTGATCTTTCCAGCATCTTGCTAGATTCTTCATCTGACTTTACTTCACTACATGTTTCTTAATGCTTGTCTACATAGTTGTCCTCATGTCCCCTGTTCTTTTGCCTCCCTTGTTCATCTTCTATTTTTTCCCAGCAATGTTGCACAACATATTACGCTGTTGAGCCTTTTCCAGCATTTTTGCTCTGTATTTTTTTCTTATCTCCCTATTTTTTTCTAACATTCCTTTCTGATGGATGTGCTGTTATTCCCCTTTGAACCTTCAGTTCTCCTAAAAGGTCTGTGAACTATAGTTAGCACCTTACAAAACTGCTAACTTAAAATGATCTACTTAAATTAGAAAAACTTAAAAATAATAGCTTCTTTGGGTAGGTGGAGAAAAAGGCTGCAGCAGAACAAATTGGATGAGGAAATCAGTGTTCACTGCCTCTCTCCTTTCTTTGAGTATTATGTACATTCTATGTACCTTCATTTCTGAGGTAATCATTTCATTATTGTCTATAAGATGCTTTATGAATAATCATTATCATCCTCATTGTCATTATCCCTAACCTGTTAACCACAAACACGAGCTTCACCATTTTCACTTGAGGAAAGCTTCAGGGAGGTTTTGCCAGAGTAAAACCTGCCTGCAATATGCAATGTCTCTCAATCAGTGTCTACGCAAAATCCAGCAGTTCACCACTCAATCCTTGCTCTTCCTGGAACCAGCTTCTAATAGAGCATCTCATCCTAACAGACCAACACAATGAGAGACAACATCTCATGTAGCATTTTAATTGACTGAAAAGTGTGTTCCCTTTCTCACTTCTTCGAATTCCAACTCCTTCAAAGGAGGCTCAGCAGGGTCCCATTTGTTATTTCTGTATTGTTTTATTGGAAAGGCTTGTTCATTTGACAGTGAATTATAACATACTTTTTTCATTAGCTGCAGACTTCACATCAAATAGTGAATAAATTACTAGTGATCAAATCCATATTAGGTAAACACAAAATAATTAATAAACAAATATTTCTATGTGAGTTTTCTGAAGGTACAGAAATCTTAATGAAAGTACTGTGTCCTCAAGAGCTCATCCAGAGAATAAAAGAGCAGCAAAGACAGCGGTAGCAGCAGGGTAGCATGCTCTTAGAAGGAAACAGAAATTAAAATAGCTGAGGAAATAAATCACAGCATAGAACGCCAAGAGGAGCTAGGATCATGCAAAGATTTCTGTGCCTGGATATTATTCCTCAACATCTCTACAGCCAGTGAGAGGTAACAGGCTAGATCTTTGTTTACTTTAAACAAGTACAGCTCCACTGAGCATGTCTTTTGCCTACTACTTCAATAGAGTAGTGCTAATATGCACCAGATTAAAACCTGTTCTAATCATTAAAAACCCTTCATTAGTATTACCAGGCTGTCCTCCATCTTTCCAATCTTATCTTAAAGAATAGCATTTGCCTTTTTAATCCAGATTTTGAAATATGATCATTGTCGTCCTTTTGGTTTTAAATTTTCTTTATACTCCCTGCAGAACTTTTCATAGAGTGACAATATTTCATCTAATTATATGTTATATATTTTGATAAGAAATAAAAACAAGTATGAAACTTAGAGAGGAGCAAATTTTCTTGAATAGGATCAAAATCTGCTGGACCGTGCTGCAAACTTAATTTATCCCTTTGGAGATTTATAAATCTTGGTTAATATGAGTAAAGATTCCCTCCGGGGGACTGAGACTCCTAATCAAATTGACAAAACAGTGGAAAATGTCTGCTCTAGTCATACTAACATAATTCCTGACTCAGGAGGAATTAAGATGCAACTAAGAGCTCAAGGAAAACAGATCTCGAGATTTCTTAAGTACTGGAAGCTGGAATAATCATTTTAGCCTTCAAAGGTGAACATTTAATTGGAGCATCTGTGGCCTGGTTTTCAGAAATGGGGCAGGTAGAGCAAACTATCAGACATATTTATTGAATACAGCTTAGGATCCTATCCCAGATCTCTCCTTGCTTCAGCTGTTTCCTCACAAGCATTTCCCCATAATTTCAGCTGTTATTCGAAAGAATAGAGGATGAGCCCTCCTGAAGCAGATGAGCTCAAAGTCCCGAAGAACTTTTTTATCCTGCATATGAAAAACACGCATAAATTCAAACAACTGATGCATAAGAGGTGATGAAAAAGGCCTTTTGATGAACTATTTCTTCTTTCAGTACACAAGGTTTTACATTACCCATTTAAAATAAGGGATTGCACCTTTGACAGAAGAATATTCTGTCTTTAGAGAGTGGCAGAAATAAAAAAAATCTTGCCATATTTATTGCTGTGATTTGTTGGTCAGACCTCAAACAAAGATCATGAGCCAAAACAGATCAGTATGCTGAATGGCATCCTTCTCTCAAATCCCCCCAGTTCTGGGCATAAGGGGAGTGCTGTATAGGAGCGAGAAGACATTCCTGCAAGATGCAGGGATGAAGAACTCATTACATATCTGTACTCAGATAAACACTGATGTTGGAACTGACTGTGCCCTTTGGTACATCTGTGCTCTTCACTAGTAAAAATAAAATGTGAAAATATATCCAAAATCTTGATACTTGGCAACATGCTAATTTTATTTGCTAATAAATCAGTCAGTTCATATATTTGGCTTTTTCTGTTTCTCTTCAGGTTTCTAGGATAAAATGCAGGCTCCTTGAATTATCACTTCAGAACAATCAGAGAAAACACATTTTTGACATTCTCCTCTTAAAGTAAGTGCAACTACTGGCTAGCATTATACATTTCCCCTCCTCTTCTTAGAATATGATGCAGAATGCTACAAAACACTTTCAAACAATATTGAGTTAAGACCAGATTCCCAAGGCAGCAAGGATATTTCTGGAGTTAATGTAGCCAAAATATTCTTGACACCGCCACGTTTTTCCCTGTTGGTGTGCACACTGTCTGCATGCCAATAGTCTTATACAGCAAATTCTGTACGTGCTGCGTGAGCCTTTAGGACAGCTCCTGGAGTTGACAGCT
>NW_010581318.1:68748-95974 GCF_000705375.1 Tinamus guttatus
CGAGCTCTCATGCATGTTTATCCTACTTTTATTAACTTTTTATACTTTTTTATTTCTTCTATATTGAACTACAGGATCGATTCTAAAGCTATTTTTCTCAGCATTAGTAGAAAGGCTTTTTTTTTTTTATTGGAAGGAAGGGCTCAGAAGAGACAGGGTGTGCAGAGCAGCAGCTTTAATATCAAGGGACCCTAGCAGCAAAAATCTTCACAGAACACTTCATTAATTAATAATGTGTAAGCATTTAATTGGTACTGCTGGATAGTCAGAACATAGAAATCTCAGTCTGAGGAAGCAGATAACAGGGCATCTATTTCAAGAACATTTTTTTCCTAGGATTCTTCATATAACTTGCAGTCTGCCTCTTTATCAACAGAGCTACCTCTTCAATGCAACATCCAGAGCACTCCCATGGGATACCAACAGCTCATTCATACAGCTCTGCAGAGTTGTTTGTGTTCTTTGGGCCATGAAGCAAGAAGAAACAAAATAAATCCCACCCTTGGGCCTCTTCCAGAGGCCACCGAAGGCAATGCAAAAGCTCCCATTGACTTTGGACACAACCCTGCATTAACCTGGACTCTCAGAGTCCGAGTCCTTCATGGGGCTACAGGGTCTACTCCAGATAAAAGTTTTGGCTGTGTTAGCTCACATGACTGTGTTATTAAGAAGTCTCTTCATTAGCTAAGGATAAAAGTCAGCCTTGCCAAAATCTGCTGTGCATCAAGGGAAAAGCGTTAGCCCCATAGATGGAAGGACATCCCACCCCACCCGTCCTCGTTCGTGATATGTGAATGCTTCAAAGGGAGATACATACCTTCCCCTTTGGAAAAGTGCCTGGCACCGATTAGGACTGTGCCAGTACCATACCTGAGGATGACTGTCTAACTGAATAAAGGCCTAACATCTTCCCCAATGTGCTTCATGAGAGCAGGACGAAAGCAGAAGCATAGAAAAAATAAAGGTGAGATTAAAAGGAAGGTAGCTGCTGCCCACCACACAGTTGCCTGAGACTGCTCTGCTCTTCTCTCCCTCTGGCTGTTCACTCTCCCTCTGCAGCAGAGACAGGGCTCCTTCCTGCCTCCCTCATCTCTGGGCTCATCTGGGAGAACTCAGAGAATCCCCTTGGTTTGGACGTTTGTTGAATCCAGGATCTTTCTATGACACAGTTTAGCTCAGGGACAAAGCATATTATGGTTAAACTGCCTTGTCATAAGGCTTCCAACTAGCTCTGATTCTGATATTTCAAAACTAATCAGACCCCTGTTTATGGAGCTGTTCTGTAAAACTATCTCACAGCTTCTTGTTCAAACTTCTGTTGTGCCATAGCATCACTAATACTGTGATCCCCCCTCCCTTCAGTGACTCTCCCTTCAGAACTGATACATTCCCTTACTATAATGGAAATCATTTGCTCTTCCAGCAGGTTTCTTTCTTTCCATGTAGCCCCTATGAAAGGAAATTCAGCTGTGCCATCAAATTATTCAGGTTGTTCCTCGCTTACTGTACTGCCTCAAGGTTTGCAGGCACTGACTAGTTAAGCCACTACTGAACTGCTGAGACCAGCAATTGCTCTGATTAGCATTAAGTGTTTCAGTCTTCAAATAATATTTATCAGTACGTTCAATATAATAATGTATGTTTAAGAACCATGACAAAATCAAGAGACTTTACGAATGCAAATATTACCAACTTCTGGAAGTTGTGCTGTTGGTAGTTATTATATATACTTAAAAAGGCTTATTGTCAGGGAATCAGAACATATCCTACTTGCTTTTGTTCAAGAGTAAGTATTTTCCTCAACCACAGTTATTGTTCATCACAATGTCCTTGCTGTTACACCTGTTCAGCATAGCTGAGCTGGTCTGATGTCATCTTTCTGAAGTGAATTATGTAAACTCCTTAACCTCTCCCAGAGAAGGCTTGAAGGAATGTCTTTACATTGACCCTTTATTTGCTGGCCATTTGCTGTCAACCAGACAAACAAATCAAATATCCTGTCACAAACTACGTGTATGACCTGTAAATAAAAACATAGAGTGATACAGACTGTCTTCTTTGGCATGTAGGGCAGAAATTAGCTGAAAGTTAGCTCAGGACAGAGCTTGAGCATCCCTGCCCTCCCACTCAACCTTGAATTTGATTACTAGCTCACTTTAGAAGAGTAAAGTTCCCTCTCTGCCTGAGACCTCCAAGACCCTCCTTGCTCTGGCACTGCAGGATTGTCCCACTTGCCAGTGGGGCCACTGCTCTGCTGGCCTTGCCATCACCTGGGACTCCCCTGCCCTTCTGGGGATGCAGGAGAAATAAAGACAATTTTACATCACCTCCACACTAAGCCATGTTGCAGCTGGGAGGGTAAAGCTCTTGGGTGAGAAGCTAAGCAGGTAGTTGAGAGCCAGAGCCTATAGCCCAGTTGCACTGTAGTCCCTGCTCCCAAGAATGATTGCAAATTTTAGATGAGATTCTCATTAGATTAAAAAAAAAAAGTTATCTTAGCTTAGCTTTAAACTACTATATGGAAGCTTTTACAAAAACTCGTTTTTTGTTTTGTTTTCTTTCTGTGAGAAGAAAATTATAGGGCATAGGACTGCCAGTTAAATCTATTTAATAATACTAAATTCCCATGAAAATATAATTCAAGCAACAGAACACCTAATAGTTAGGCAGTAGAGAGGCAGCATAAAAACGTGCTTTAAGAATACTGGAGATTTTTTTTAAAACACTCTTTTTTCACACAGTGATGCCTCTCACAGATCTTTCACTAATTTCATTTTAGAGCAATTTACTAAGGTTTTATTTCTGTTCCTCTGTATGTTGCCTGCCACCCTTTTTCAACATCTGCTTAACAGTATAACGACAGGTTGCAGGTGGCGTGGCTTCTGCCTACAGACACTTACAAATGCAGTGGAGGGGTTAATTTAAAAAGAGCAAACAGGCAAATCATAAAAAATAACCAACAAAAAATCTATGCAAACTGTCACTGAATAACTCTTTTTCTCATGTGCCTCTGTTCATGGCCTTGCACACTGACCTTGGCGCAGCAGCAACTCCTTTTCAATAACAGTAGCTGCAGGGTCTGTCGCACATGGCTAGGTCACACATGGCTAGGTCACACATGGCTAGGTCACACATGCATAGCTTCCCTGGCCTGCCTAACTCCCCTTGCTGAGCCCTCCTTCCAGCCAGGATGACATTTTTTTAATTGACCCCCCCTTTTTTTTTAATTCAAAAGCTCTCGGTGCTTTCATTCATCTGAGGATTTACGTCAATCCTTTATCGGTGCTCAGGCTCAGCCCTGCTAGGATAACCTGATGATACAGCTTTGTTCCTGGTTACACAGAGCAGTCCAGTCCACAAAGGTTTCATTCAACTGAAAGGCCCTTAAAATTTCTTGCTCTTCAGTATTGAAGCTGTCTTTTTATTTTTTTTTCCTAGACATAAAAAGTTAAAATTTTGCAGGGATTTGAATTTCGTAAGATTTCAGAGGATTCCAGCATCCAAAATGGAAAGGTTTCTGATGTACATTGTATATTTAAGTTAATAGTATCACCTATCTTAGCTGATTTATCAGACCAGTTCATGTGTTCTCTAGACTTGATCAATTAACTGACTTTGAAGATTCATGTCTTAGACAACACAGGACTTTATAGACGTGACTCACAAAGTCAAACCCCACCTATTTCTGTTGTTGGTCCAATTCATTTGAAATGACACCATTTCTCCACGATCAATTAACTGACTTTTTGAAGATTCATGTCTTAGACAACATAGGACTTTATAGACGTAACTCACAAAGTCAAACCCCCCTATTTCTGTTGTTGGTCCAGTTCATTTGAAATGACACCATTTCTCCACAAATACAGCATTTCTGAGATGCCTCATTTTTTTCACTTCTGAATCCATAGGCCAGTTATTCTCTTCTGACAATACAAAGTTGATATCCTCATACTTAAGAGAAGCAGTCGAAGGGTAAATTTAAGAGATAAATACACAGTAGTCTTAACTGATTGATAGCCTGTGCTTCACTGCACTTACTTAAGAAGAAACAAGTTTCTGCTTACCATAAGTTTTATTCAGTTCAGTCTATCAAAAGAAGCAAAAAAATTCTATAATGGTGAATTTCCTGAGTTTGCCAAAAAAAAAAAAAAACCCAAAAGATTCTGACCTGCAGCTATTATTTGCACTGTTCCTGTATTTGCAATTGAGACAAACCTTTGGATGGTTGTAGCTATTATAATCTTTTATTTCCTAAAAGTATTGCTACTGGGCCCACCATTTGCTACAGATATGTTCCAGAAGCCCCTCAAGCAGAGCTCATCTGTCAACAGATATCCCAGTTCCTTGAGCCTCTATTGTGAGAAATCGCTCTGTTGTCATTTGAGCATCCCTAACACCAGGTTTTAAATGGTTCAGCTAACATTATTAATTACTTTCCTAAGATCTGACTCACCGATATTGTACATCTGGTGTTGTGATTCATCTCCCCCAAAAGAGGACAAAGATTATGAAATATGACTGTTCTGATTGGTAACAAGCCAAGGGATTTGTTCCATTATTCATCCTGCTAAGATGTAGTCTTACACATTAACCATAGCAAAATCACTTGAGCTAATGCCATTGTAGGATTTTAAAGATAAACATTTTGACTCTACTTTCACATTTTATGCTATGTTCACATGAGAAAGATGACTGTGGAACAGTCATGAAGGATCTCATGTTTAAATCAATTGCATTTTCAAACTCACAGACCTAGCACAGTGATTTCTTTTAATCCTACTGACAAAATGTTTGCAGGCCTTAGAATTTGTCTGCTCCCTGTAAATGCCCACTCTGGCCCATGGGTTGGAGTTTGAGCTCACAGCAGGGTGCAGAAAAGCTGGAGGAAATCTTATGACCTGAAAAGCAATCATTTTCTATATATGAGTTAAGTACAGGTTTGGCAGAGCAATTTCAGCATCACTCACCTCTGGCAATCAGATTAAGAGTGTGACTACAGTCACTCACCTTGCTGCTTCTCAAGTGCCAGAGCTCCATGTCGCTGTATCTAGCTGTATCCCAACACATCTAGCTAATAAGACTGATAAGTGATACAGCTCTGGATGACAAAATCCTCAGATGAACTAAGCAGCACTGCTGAAGACCAACCAGGCTAATGATATGAAAATGTAATTTTTTCAGCAAAAGAATTTTTTTCCATTTATTTATATGCTGTCTGGCTTTTAATGATTCATTTAAATTGGGCTGAGTATTTATAATGGCCTTTAATTCAGGCCCAGATGTTCCCTTGTTTGAGTCCTGCGATACGCATTCACATATCCCAACCTCTTCATCTTGAAGCGGCTTCATTTGCTACCCCAATGTCCAGCAGTCACTACCAGCACTATCATTCTCTGATACCATCACTGAGACCACTTAACAGGTCTGGATGACCGTGTGGTAGATGTCACTTCTTAATAAGGTGAGATGCATGGAGAGACTTCCCTATACAAGGAGAAAGGACAACCAAATATGACCTATGCATGCAGTATCAAAGCACATTCCTCCCTTCATAAATAACAAACACAAACGATTACAGCAAACTAAGAAATTAAATGCGATTGGGAAATATTTTCATCACCAATCTCTGCTCTGATCCTCCTGTGTTATGATCCTCCCTGGGAGCCTGCCATCTCTGTAGAAAACTGCACATTGATATAAGCACATTACACGAGCACTTTAGGGTGGCATCCTCTTCTAGCTTGCTATCAGGACTGCTACAACACAGGTTTTGTGAGAGAGTGTTAATTGTGATAGCTGAACAGCTTCTGCTCTCTCACCTCTCTTCTGACAAAAAGGAGGAGCTTTCATTAAAAGAAAGCAGACAGCTATGCCTTAGGGAAAGTCAATCACTTCTACTGTGTGCAGCCTACCTTTGGGATATATGAAGCCATAAGAAGCACAGACGGGAGGGTCACTATTGTCTAGGCTTCTGTGAAACACTAAATCCATTTTTGCAGAAGAGTTTCTCTTTGTTTTCTGTTGCTACCTTATTTCTCAGTGGTCTGTTTTCTTCTTAATAGATCCTGGATAGTCCCCTGCTTCTCTAGCGTCATGTGCAGTCACCTAAGGGATTTGAGATTATGTTACTTACCATAATTCCCCACCCCTTGCTAATGTCCTCAGCTATGCATGGACAAGAAGCCATTCATGTATTTACACAATTTCCTATGCACGCTATTAGGCAGTATCCAAAGCCCAACTGATGTTAATTCCAGGCAGTAGTAATTTCTGCAGTATCTGTGCTCCAAGGATCTTTCTGAGACCCCCAGTATGCCCATGCAAGATACACAGACTGCTGAATAGGAGAGCAGAAAGTATGTTATTTCCTGGATAGCACACACTACCTTGACAGGGCATGTTTTGCCATCTGTGAAGAACAAAATAACCATCTTGATCATCATTTTTCTCACCACACTGGCAGCTCCCTGAGTTACCAGAAAATAATGAAATAGCAAGAAGAGTTGAGGAGGCAGTTCTCCCAGTAATGAGAGATGACAGAAAAGAGCTTGGCAGGCACCATGTCAAGTAAGAAGTGATGTATCCCAAAATAGCTGCTTTACCAAAATGTAAATCAGATCTGAAAACTTTGAGAACTCCCCGGTATCTAGAAGTAGAACTGAGTCTCAGCTCACAACTGCAATTGCTAGCAGTGCTCATAAAGCAGCAAATACCTCTTTTGAAAATACCTCTACAGCACACATCTACAACAGCATAAAGCTTTACACCGTATATCCTTTGATTAATCTTGGATACTGTTGACTTTACTGAAGTAATGATGAAAGTATCTGTGTTTCACTTACAGGTAGGCACTGTAAATGGAGTCCACGAAATTCACACAAGTGAGGGCATCATTTAGTTTAGGTGCTACTTATCATGAACATGAAAGTGAATGATATAACCCAGGGGAAGGTTTTTAGAGCCCTAAGGTATATAAACTCTGTAGGAAGGAGGAGTATTTCCCAGCATGAGGTCCACACACTCTCACCAACTATGTCCTATTTCTGTGCTAGAAGGAGACCTGCATGCTTACCACCACTGCACCTCAGCATTCTTCTGCAGTGCAGAAGGGAACCAACACACACCCCACTGAGTTTTATCATTTGGCAAAATGCACCTGACCTGCAAATACAATTATGAAATGTCTGTTTTTTTTTTTTCCTGGGAGATGCCTCATCTCTCCAACTTCCACTGAAGTCAGCTGGAGTCAAAACGACTCTGCAGCTTTCAGTATTCATCCTCTACTTAGGAGTGATCAATTTGCAGCCCTTGGGAAAGGTACCATCCATCCATATATCCTGCCTAATGGAGGAGAAAAGGAAAGATACGAGTCCAGATGCTGATTGCCTTGTGAATAGATTATACCTATGGAAAATGCATGTACCTAGTAGAGCAGGAGAAAGATTGCATACGACTGTCCCTGCGCAGGATGAGCACATACTGTTTGTATGATGACCACATTTCTGGTTACATGAAGGGCTGAGGCATAATCCTGCTTAGTATTCTGGCTGGGCTTCTACCCTATGGGATTTGTTCCTGTTGAGCTGGTAAAGGTCAGGTATGTTACAGGTAAGTGGATCATGAGCATCTTCCTCTCATTATTTCATATAATACTGATGTAAAGAGCAACTTTGTGATAATTCAGACAACAGAAATTCTTTAAAAATATTCTGCAGAAAAACTCTCTTAGTAACCTTGTAAAATAAAAGTGAGCAATGAAGTGGTGCACTGTAGCATTTTCCATTCATACATCCAAAAGCAACTTCCTGAGAGCATCCTGTGAGAAGAAACTCAGCCTCAGGACTGCCTGTGATCCTCATTCTGAGGTTATTATTCCAAGTGCAATCTCCAGCAATGAGGTAACAGAAATACTGTTGTTTCTCTATAGGAGGCCTCACAAGCAATTGTTTGGGAATACATAAAGTTGTTCTTTTGCAAAGCCAGCATACTTCTAGTGTTGTTTTTGTATTTAAGATGAGTGCTAGATGACTCTTCCTTTTCCTTACTTGGGAGAGTGAAAAAACTTCCAAGGATCTAATCTCAAGAGGAGAAAGACATTTACTTCCTTATGATGTCTCCCTCCAACTATATACCAGATTTCTGCCAACAATAAAGAAAGAGGGAGAGAGAGATTTCATATTTGGATTCCAGGGTGGCAAAGAGTTTAATATAATAAAATCATTTATGAAATACTTTGGATTATTCTAGGTGATAAAGTCTCACCACAAAACTGAAGATTCTGGAGTAAGTCTCCTTATTCACTATCACACCTATACTGGATACAACTGATCAAAATTTATCAAACTATTTCTGTAGACTGTAGAATTCTTTTCAAAAGAGTAGAAGCATTTCAAACCATGTCCAAAGAGCTCACACTTTCTTATCCCCACTTTTCTCCCAGTTGTACCAGTATAGGAATGGGCTATTTCTATAGTGAAAGTTGCCCTTAAATTTATAGCTTTTCACTGCTGGATGAAGTATTCTCACGAGAGCTGAAAAACTCTCCCTAAGGCTGAACTTTTCAGTAATACTGTAGTCCAGCAAATTTGAGGAGGTGGATTGAATTTTTTAAAACATGCCTTTTAAACATAGGCTAGCAAATAAATCAATGCTGTATCCTAGCCATTGGAACTTGGTTATCCATCCCTTTGGCATGATTTTGACTACTTAGCACTCTTCCAGGGACTGTTTTCTCCCAAAACAATTAGGACAAGCCAGGCACCATTACTAGAGGTGCATGCAGCCACCCTGATTTGGAGAGCAGGAGAGTTAAATTTAGACAAAAACCATCTCATGAAAATTGGTGTCAGTGCCCGAGAGCAGTCCCAGGCACATTTAATTTACTAGTAAAAAAATGATTAAAAAATGATGCACCTGAGACACCAACAGTCCCCACTGAAGTGAAGGAAGCATCACATAAGAACAAGGAGGGTCTCTCTGCATAGGTCAATGCTTATATAAACATGGTGCTTATGACACCACTTTCCTGGAGTGGCAGCTTTGCAGAGCTTCATTCCTGGTTTCATTCTGCTGTTTCTAAGGAGAAATGCTTCCTTCAGGGAGTAACTCAAAGCAGGACCCTCAGTCTCTCTGATGCAACCTCTAAGGAAGCCTGTCTCCACTGACTGTTGGAGGACATGAGGAGATTAGCCTCACGTGCTTAAGGTTAGCTTGTATAAACATCATGCTGAGAATCATTTTTGTTTTTTGGTATTTATTTTCCTGAATGTCATTCAATACTGAAGTCCAAAGTCATGTCATTTTTCAAATGTTTAGTTAATCCTGCTGGAAAGGCCTGAAACAGCTTCTCGCATTACAATTACAATACTTAAGTTGGCTTCCAGTAAAATCCATTTCCCTAAGCACACTTCAGTGTATTTCTTCTTTATTGTTATTTTATGAGCAGGGTATAAATAAAATTAACAAAACCGTATCACAATGTAAAGGAAATTCTTCCAATCCCCCAATGATTGTCCATGGTGGCTGAAATCTGTGCTGTTCCGTCCTCCAGGATCTGAGTCACAGAAGAGGAGCAACTGTCCAGATACCTCTTTAACGGACCAAAATAAATCTATTTGATTCTGACCACGTTTACTCAGACATTTACTGGGGTGACTGCTTACAGAGAGCTGCCCCCCAGCAGGTATTGAGGCAGGAGGCTGCACTCACTGCGAGTGGAGACTTTCAGGTACCCCACGGTGGCCCAAGCGGTCACTGATCCTGACGCTTGCTCCCCGCTTTCTTTTTGTACAGGACTGACTCTCCCCAAACATTGTCCTTGAAAAGGATTAAGAAGCACAAAGAATATTCAAGCTGGTCATAAGCAGGTCACTGGACTGCGTTATGATGCAGCAGGTATTGTAGAAATGTTTTTCCTTTAGTTAAATTTTTAGTCTCATAGGAGAAACTGAAATTGCACAGATTCATTCTTGTACAATGTTTGGCTGTAAAAGAGTACTAAGAAGGAAATAAGTTCTGCTTCAGACCCACAAGCTTTCTACACTTTCCCATTTTAAGTTATTATTATTATTACTACTGAGGGCAATTTTTTTGAAATAAATTTCCTTTTCTGAAACTGCCTGGCAGTTAAGAAAATCAAGGACAATGCAAAAATCATAATTACTGTTAGGTTCACAAGTCACACTAAGTAAGAAAAGAAGCTTTTGAAATCCTTCAAGACAGATTTACAAAAACAAAGCAATCCTCAGAGATACAATTGACAGTTCTGGTTTTTTAATCTAAAACCCCATTTTTCAAATCTTAAATTTTCGTGCCATTAACAGCTCACAGAAGACTCTTTTGATGAATCCTGATTAAACTATCAGTAAGTCATTTAAGGCACTAGCATACGGCATAGAGTATTTCAGCTAAGATGATTGGTTATTAATTGGGTTATTGAGCTGTTAATATAGCTATTAACTGTTAATAATGTAGCTATTAACAGTACGTGGCCTTATGCCATTTTTTTCCATAAGAACTGCTTAAAACCAATTACAAATATAAGTGATTGAAGCCTTCCCATGATCCCCACTTTCCTCCTGAAGACATTGTGTTATAATCTGCCTCTGGCATAGAAGTATAACAGGACTGTAATCCAGCTGCAGAGAAATATATCATCAAGCTAGAAACAGGCCTAGGGTAACCAGACTCCTTGACGTGTATATTAGGTGCAGAGGTCCAGTTTAAGTCTTCCTTCCCATTCATACCGTGAGCAGACATAAATTTAAAGCTATTGAAACAGCTGCAATCTTTTAAACAAAAAGTCCCACAAACTTTAAAACTATGTCCAACACTGATGTACTGTTCTCGCTACGGGTGATGTTTACTTGCTTTTGGATCTTCACAGATCATTTAGTTCTTCCTTCACGCTCCAGCTTGGAACAAATGGCAAAGCTCAACTGTAGCAATAGGATGGCAGCAGGAACACGCCAAGCACAGAGTGGGTCCATTAATGTTAATGGTCTGGACACCTGGTGGCCCATGAGGAATATGCTTGGAATCCAATGGGCGATTAAAGCAATCTAGGCTGCTCTTAGTACATTTTGATTTCCAGCAGGTGCATAGAGCTGGTTACCACAGTCACCAGTTCATCTTCTGGCATAATAGCTATTATGAGATGCAGACTGAAATCAATAATATTAATAAGGAAAAGTGTAAAAGTCAAGTAGATGACCATGAAATTCTCAGGCACTGACTTTTCCAGTTACAGGCTGAAATTGTAGGGACACAAGTCAAGTATGCACAGGCATTTAACTTTATTTCATCTACCACCTCTAGGCTTTTTATCATAATTCTGCATCTCTGAAGGTATTTCCAAAAACAAGAACCAAAATCAACTTTATGTAGCACAAAAACTTCAGCTGGAGAAGAAGGGACATGTTTTATATTGCAGGAGAGTAGAGTTGTGTAACTGTAGGCATTCATTTTAAAGCAAAGTAAAACATCAGGGAAAACTAAAGTATGCACATGATGATCAGTATGAAATCTTTTCATTTGCTTCCCGCTAAGTAAATTATTCATCTCACAGCATAAGAGCACATCAGGAGAAACACGGAAAATGTGTTTTACCCTAGTTCAGTCAGTGCTGTGGAGAATGAAAAAGCCATCTCTATCCTTTAGGCAGCCATGCTTAATTATAAACACAGTGTAGCTCCAACAGTCTTATAAAGCTGCTCGCTACAACTTCTCAAAAATAATTAGTATCGATGATGCTCATTATGATTCTCCTGCACCCTTTTGAAGTCACCATCTGCACTGGGTGCTCCAGCACTAACTGCTCCAGCTCTCTCCAATGCAGCAACCCGTGCAAACGCTACTGAAGGTGCTTCCCATTCCCTTTCTTTTAAGTGGAGTTCAATGACTACTTAAAGTTTAAAGTACTCACTTTGGCAGTTCCTATCTGCCAGGGAACTAAAAAATCCTCACAGTGTCTTGCCAGACCCTCTGTTTGTCTGGGAAGTACTCCTTGACATCATCCTTCTGGCCAGTCCGCCGCTGACTAAACAAGGGACTAAACAAGATCTGCAGATCTTTCTTAGAAAAACTTTAGTCTTTTTTAACCATTCCAGTCAACATGTTTTGTCCAGATAAACAAGTTCTGACACCAAAATATTCACAGAGGATTTTAAACCTCTCTATATTCATAACAAGGCCAGAAGTTCTGTACATATTACAGCAGTTCTGCAGCTTCTGTTGGTGGGCTCCAGGAGCTCAATGATGGCTTGGGCAAGAAGATATGCATTGAGGCCAGATCTCTTTTGTGTACTACTATATGGAAGTTGGGTCATTCCATTTCCTTTTCTGCCTCTAGTGTGTTGAAAAGTAACAGTAGGGCAGCAGAGAATAATGTCCAAAGAATCTGATTCCTCCATTTCTTTATGCCTGTGAAAAGTGTTTAAAACCCTACTGCCTGAGGATAATGCTATTTGCTATTGAAAGTGCATTGCTGCTGACAATGGCAAAGCATTGAGTATTCAACCCCTGCTTTTATCCGATTCCCCTCTGTAATCTCCCAGATAAGAGCAAGTAAAGCATTTTCCTTCATATCCCTCCTGGGAAATTAAAAGATATCCACCATGGGATATTACAGGGTTTTAGGGAAAAGAATGAGCACTTGTTAGTGAGAAAGAAGGAAAAATCTGAGGAACCTGAGAACAAAACTGTAAAAAAAAGACAGCAATGAATGAATAGTTTTGGAGAATAAGTTATTAGCAAATGTTAATGAATAGAATAAGGCCATTATACATATGGCCTTAGGGGACTCTGCCCAGAGGAGAATTTCCGAAAATTTTCTCTGCTGTTTCTGCAAAAGAGGAGAGAGATATTAAGCTTCTGATTCCTTTCTTTCAGGATGGTGAGGAAAGGGAAACAAAGCACAATAAGGATAGCTTCATACAGAAGGACAGCAGTAGTCCATCTGGCCTGCACGAGTGTTGGGAAGGAGAGTCAGACTTTTCAATTGAACTTCGTTTCAAGGAAAAAAATTGCTTTGCAGAGCCACACAAATTTGGCATCCCTTCATTGTCATTGTTGCAAATTATTTGCAGCAGAAATAAAGAACAATGAAATAGAGGGTATGGAGAATCACTGAAGGAGTTCATTATTAATCATAGCTAGGGAAGAATACCAGTATGTTTTAAATTTTCTGCATGCGTAATTTGTTTGAAATCCTACATTTAATGTTTGCATTGCTCACTGCCTCCCACCTACAGCCTTGGCTGCTCAGAAGTGTGATGGGGAATTTCTCAAGGGTTGAGGTGGTTCAGAGGGGAGTGAGTGGCAGATGGGAGTGATGTTGGTACTCAGTGTTGTCCTACTAATGGCATAGCTGGGAGTGGAGAATGAGTGGGGAAAAAAAGGAGGTGTCCATAAGGAACACTGAATACATAGAAAGAGAATACATGGAAGGAGAATACACGGAAATATATTGAAGGAGGAAGGGTGAAATGAACAGCTGAAAAATATAAGTTCAGAAACTTCACCTTCTGTAGTACCTGATTCTTTATTTTGAGCATTATCAATTAGTTTTGATAGTAGCAGTTGTGTTGCTCTGAGGCCCAAACAGTCAGGACCAATCCAGGTAGATTGCAAACCATGAGTTACAAATGCCAAACAACACTCTCATGTATGTAGGCTTAGTGAATTTCTGCTAAATGCTGCTGAAACAAGACAAAAGTGAAGTTACTCTTTCTTTATGTGCCTGTCTGTGAAGATTCAAAGAGTATGTAACTGAAAGATTTATATTTGAGTCATGTAAACTTAAGATCTCATACTATCATTACTAAAATATGAGTAGATTTTTTTAGATCATTAGGTGATGGCTTTCTAACACAACCAAAACACAACCTGTTATTTACTTTATTATAATGATATATGTGTGTTCAGTACTGAATCTAGAGATCAACCATTTCTCAGGTGCCGCACTTACTTACCCCTGCACTACCTGTGATTGCTTCATAATCAGGAGTCATGATCAAGTTATAGGTAATCAGAAAAAGTCCCAATCAGTAGTGTTATTACTTGTGTTTCTAAAGAGCTAATTTTCCAACACTGAGAAAAAAAAAAAACAGCAAGCTGAGTGGTAATGACGAAACACCTCCAGATGATTTGTAACCAAGAGGGAAGAATATTAAGCATTTTTAAATTGAGATAAGTAGTCTTAGATCAGTAAATCAAGATAATGTACACCATACAGCCCAATACAAGGTGGATGAGATGTTTATAAACATTCAGACTATGGGCGAAAATTTCAGAGGTGCATCAAGGCTGTGTGTTAGAACTACAAGAAAAAGATGAGATAAACCACCTAGCTATAGATAATATCAGTTTCAGGCAAAGCAAAGGCAAAACAGGAACAGGAGTCTATCACTAAAGAGTTAAAAGATAGGAGCACAAATGAAAAGCAAGTTTGGCCAGACAAACTAGACTTCATGTTTCAAAGAGATTTCACATTTGATTGATAAAGTTACCAAGCTGTTGTAATATATTCTGACAAAATCAAGATAGAGGTGATACAAATTTGTGCTGCAAAAAACACGCCTGTAGCCCTCTGAGCCCCAAAGCAACAACAGGCCTGTCAGAGAGGGGCTGAGATGATAGTGTGTGTAGAAGTCCATTGCAGATTCAGCCAGGTATGTTTTTCAGCGTGTGTAGAAGTCCATTGCAGATTTGGCCAGCTAGTGACTAAGAACCAGGCTAGGCATCTACCACCCTTCATTACATGGATGTTACATGTTTTCCCACAGATGTAGGATTGAGAGATGCATGAAGTATGGAAATACTGTTTGCTGTCAAAGTTCAGGCTGACATAAGAAGCTCCTGTCAAATTCAGAAAAAAAAAGAAAAAGGAGGTGGGGAAGATATATTGAAATTGCTAAATAAGAGTTACTTAAATAAATAGTTCAATAGATAAGAAATAAACTGTATGAAAATTTTACAGACTGACAAATTCTTGTCAGCTTCATAGATCCTGATCATTTGACTAAAAATCCTGGATAATAAACAAAAATACTTGTGGTGTGTGCACAGCTGGGGAATAAGCTTATGAATGCACAAGCAGTCAACATTCTCTACAGGCATGGACCCATTTGGGATTTGGACAGGGAAGCAGGGGGTCACAAGGGACCTTGTGGTGCTCCCTACAGATGGGAATCAGGAAAACCCGAGCCAATGTGCCACTGCCAGCTGAATCCCAAGAGCCTTGTGAAGATTTGAGGTGCAGTGACTTTGCCAGAGAGGACATGGGTAGTCTGACTGCAAACCCAGAAGGAACTTAAAACATTTGTGAAGCTGAGATTGTAACTACACTCAGACATGCTTATAGAGCAGGAGTAATGGAGATGATTGACTATTCATTTCAGTGGAGAATTTACTTCGGAGTTCGAGTTTTACATTTAAAAAAAATTGACTGATGCCATTTTGCCTGTATACTACAAGTAGTTGACTTCTACCAGTATTGATTTGTGAAAAAATGTAACTTCCAACTTGTACGTACATAGCCATTGGTTATGGGACAAAAAAGTAACCTTCAGCTTCTATTTACGGTACATATCTGCCAGTGCAATCAATAAAGGTCTGTTAAATATTAGCAAAGAGAGCACGAATGGGGGAAATAGCACACCGGAAAAATCTTGCTTAGTTTTCAATTAGCTGCCCCAAACTTTCTTTTTTTTAACCCATGCTTTGCAACTACTCAGCCTTCTGCTTGGTACTGGCTTTTTTCTCACATTGTCAACTTGTTGAATGCTTGCAAAAGGCTTGTGGGAAACTTTAGATTTCTGAAAAGAGTTTGCTCTATTTGGAAGATACCAATTCAGCACAGCTATGCAGAAAAATGGGATTCAGGAGAGGCACATGCATGCTTATGGTTTTTTTTTTGCAATCACAAGCCCAGCAGGAGATGAAAAAAATGAGGTTTTGTTTTCCAGATCAGATTTTAGTGGTGGAGAAAAACTGACTGAAACAGGTTAAAAAAAAAATGTTTCAGATGATTATTGGCATCTTGCTACCTCAGGTTTCCACTTCTATCCTTATGCCTTCAGGGCTTACTTTCTATATTTAACATACGCTCAGACTATAGCAAAGTAGCCTCAAGCATCTTCATAGACACTTGAAATAAGCTGCTCCAGGGAGCACAGTTGACCTGTTTTGCTGAGGTCCATGCTCCCATGCTTTCAGCCTCT
The DNA here is from genome assembly GCF_000705375.1 of Tinamus guttatus. The sequence continues at coordinate 84,969 of NW_010581318.1, forward strand.
CCAGCAGTGGGTCACGATGGTGGCACCCAAGACTCCTGATGTGAGACTAAGCCCTGAAGCCTGCACTGCACACAGGCCCCCTCTTTATATTACACCAATAAAACAGACAACTGTATAACCATCCCTCCAATGTTCCAGATCTGTTGAAGAGTTAAAACTAATATTATGGCATGCACTTCTCACTCAGGTCCTCTGTTTTAGCCTACTAATAGAGGAGAGAGCAATTTTTCAACAGGGAATATGCTCCATTCACTGGGCCTCCGTGATATAACTAAGTATTGATATGACAGGGAAGATTGAACTCTGGATAATGCAACCCTATACCACTGTTCATTAACTACCAACAGCAACACAGGAAGCAAACAAAATGCCTTACTGGCAGTCTTTTAATCTGGATAATTTGATATTTAACAGTTAGAAAGTACATTCTCAGGGAAAAAGAAATGTTGTTAGCCAGTGTAGTCACCGGTGAGCCGGATATTAAAAACAAGAAACCCTGACATTTCATAAATTGCTCCAGTGCAACTGAATTAAGTAGAGCTCTAATAGTCTGCATAAACCAAGGATCAGGATGCAGGGCCGCATCTGTCAGCTTTCCAGGCCTAACCAGTCAGCCACTCTGCCCACACACCAGCTCCCTGTGCTGTCCCACGGGTTTTCCCATTCTATCCACCCATGCACAATCCTTTGCCACTTTGACTTTGCAGGGTGTGCATTTAAATGAAATAGAGCTAAGTGCTGATAAAGGAGCTCACTGTGTCATTCCTACTGAGAACTGGTGCTTTGGTACTGTCTGCTTTAAGTAGGGAAGTAAGGTCTTGTTCAAAGAATAGAAAACACAAGCAATAAATTACAGACATTAAAAGCCGCCTTAAAGAGTCATCTGAACTGATTAGACAGAGCATTGTGTTTATTCAGTGCTAACACACAGTGAAAAGCTCATTTAATTAGAAAAAAAAATGCTAAATCTGACAAATCCACGTGACTAAGAAAAACATGTCCTGAGGAGGCTGTCCCTGCTTCAACACAAGGAAGAACATTGTGAAACCACCATCATGTGGGTGGGAGAACAAAATTCCAGAATTACTAATGGAATGTGACAGCGTATTGATCACTCCACGACAGGACTGCATAAGCTCTGCATGTGCAGTTTGCTCAAAGCAGAGCATATAAGTTCTCTTGCAACACATGTACTATTCTTCCGAACAGTCAGTTCATGCCCTGCATGAAACTGGCCCTTGTGGTTACAGTTGTTTAGGTTCTTCAAAAGTTCGTCATGTTCTCAGGCTTTCAAACTGCAGGAATGGGGAGAAGAACTTTCCAAATCTACTCTTAAAAACATGTGAAAATGTATTTACTTTAGTTTAGACCATATAGGTCTGAGCTCTGCTTCGATAACAATGTAGATTCTTTTGTGTTTTTCTAAAGTACTACGCAAATTTTCAGATTTTTAGATTTCAACTACCAATCATCTGTGGCGATGTGGCTTTAAACCTGGGGGTAGTGTGACCTCTCCATACCTCAAAAAGGACCATGATCCCTTTATGTCCAGTCCACTATAAACTAGCACAAGAATCAAAGTTTGCCTTAAGTAGTGCAAGTAAGGTTGTAAGGAAAGGTAGGATGTGTTTTAAACCAGATGATACTATCAAGGAGAAAGAAAAAAACAAAGACAATTTGTAAGGTGCATCATTTTTTAAAGGGAAAAGAGGCACCCTCTACCTGCCTAATACTGTGCACCTACAAACTGGGCTATATCATAGTGCAAAGCATTATTTTACAGCATGGCTCAGGAAACTCACCAGTTTTCTAGTTGTACATGGCAGCTACTGGAGTCTATTGAGAAACAGAAGCCCAGTCTACCAACCTTCTTTCTTTGCTTTAACGACTGAATTACATTTTCTGTCTTGGAACAGCTTAATGAAGTGTGGGAGAGCAGAAACACAAATACCAAAAGTACAAAGTGGTGGTGCACAAATATTATTGTGCTCCATTACTAGAGCAGTGAGAGAACAAATGGAGGCAATCGAGGGCTGTGCCTGCTCAAAATGTAGTCATGGTGAGGCACAAATGCTCTTTTAAAGAGCAAGGCAAACCTTTGACTTTTTGCCAGGATTATAGACCCTTATATAGCAAGTGCTATGACTGTGAGTACTTCAGATGATGAATATTGAAGATTTCCATGATGCAAACAATTATTAGCCACTATGTTTACGATAGAAAAAAAAATGCTCATATTTGGTTCTAGTTTCTGCTAAATTGCTCCAGTATTAATTTAACACATTCCTGTCTAGGATGTTTTGTAAAGCTCCCAGAAATGACTCTTCCTATCACACTGAGGCACTGTACTGTGTGCATGCTGTCAGAAGTTTCTCATTCGGGCTGTAAAACCAGGCTAGATGGCACAAGATATCTCAATGCAATATGGGATCAGAGGGCATAGAAAATCACTAGGCAATTGCTTCCTACACTGAGCAGCACTCTAGTCACTCTGGAAAGCGAAAAGTATTGTTCACAGATTGAAATAGTCACAGAAGTAGCCCAGGGCTGTCAAAGAACTTCTTATTTATAGCTTTCCCTAGAGATCTGCAAGTTGTAAAATGTGCAGTCTAGCCATTCTTCCTGCATATGTAACAATCATAAATGCTTTCTTGCTGAAATTAATGACTCAAGAAAAGTTTTGTTTGCTCTCCAAAATGGTTTTGGAAGCCAGAGAAGAATGCTGTTTGGGAGTTCTTGGCTTGGATCCACTGTGCGAAGACAACAGTGTGCAATGGAAGTTGGGAAATATTTAGAAAACTTGAAAACAGCTTGTGTTACATTGTTCCTGCCTCAAATGATCCGTGGATGGTTTTCCCCCCTCTCCAGGAGGGAGCGGGGTGCATGGCTGAGGAGGGGGAAGTGGAATTTGCACACTCCAGTTTCACCATCCTTTGCCTTGTTTCGGTATAGGAGAGGGCAAGGAAAGGACACCGCTGTGCTTTCACACACCCAAAAAGCAGAGTTGCTTTAACCAACAGAGATGTGCTGTCTCATATTTACGGCTTACGAGAAGGTGCTTTTTACTGCAAAGTTAGGCATGGCAGGAAGGCACACTTTTAGAGATAGTCAAAAGGTTTGCCTAAATTATTCTTTTCTAAAATATCTTGCTTCATTAAAACAGCTGTCACTGTTTTGACAGGAGGGAGTGAAAAGGGTGGGGTAGGGAAAAAAGTAAAGGGGAGAGGAAGAGAAAGTACATGAGAACAGACACATACAGCATTTCCCAAATAGTTCACATTTTGATGAAAAGTGACATTTTGACACCAAACTCCTGTTTGGTGAAAGAATTTGGTTTTGTTTCAGCGTGGAACCAGCATGTTTCAAGACCTCAGTAGCCTCCACAAAATGCGATGGTCATTCTCCAAGAATTATGAACAACAGACACAGCCTGAATATGGGTAAGTAAGCCAGAAAGAAGCTTTCCACCTACAGAAATGCTCACAACCTTTCAACCGCCCTGGGGGCGATAGACACACAATTTACACCCTGGGTTACACGATGTAACAACCTATATGTCATTGTGACACATGCACAGGCTGCTTTGTAGGCAGCTGTCCTCATGTGAAGAAATGATTCCAAAACTATTTTCTCCTGTGTTTCCTGAAAATGCTGCTTAGAGTCACTGTAGTAACCACCACCCTGAGTTCTTGGAAAGCTGTGAAAGTAGATAAAGCCTATTAGAGTCAAAGTAAAAAGATGAGCAAAAGGCCTACGCGGTTCACAAGCACAGAGCCAGAAAGAACCTTTCCACCTACAGAAGCGCTCACAACCTTTCAACCGCCCTGGGGGGATCGCTGGTGATGCTGAGTGCAATGTATCATTTTCCCTGTAACTGATGTAACCTTCATTCCTTTAAGGGTTAGTCTTCACATGTCTGTCTGTCCGTCCCAGACAGAAGAAAGAACAGACTGTCTCTGCATGGCCCTTGACATCCCTACATAGCACTGTGTAAAAGGTAAAATCTAGGTGTCTAAAAAAGTCAAAGGGAGTCAGTTAAAGTGTACCACTCTCAAGGTTTTTTGCCATATGAGCAGAATGGAGCAATGTGTGTAACTAATGCACATGTAGGTATTCATCACATCATTTCATTCCAAGTACCTTTTCTGTGGGAGTCACTAGAGGTGTGTTTGCACAGGCCTATCTCAAAAAAAAGCCAGCCAATGCTTATCTTCTGGGAAAACGGAGGATCTGTGGGCTGGTAGACACCAGGACACATTCCCTCTAAAATCAGCAGTCAACTGCAAACCAGATCAGGTCAACAACCTTCAGTGCAGTGTCAGTCTACATTGCGGTCAGACTAGGTTGGGCAGTCTTGCTAAATTTGCTACACTGCTTTTTCATGTCTGCTCTGGCATCTAATTTCCATATTGACCCCTTGCTTGTCACAGTTAAATGATGACTCATTCATTTGCTTGAAACCTGTATGCTCCTGTATCCCTTATCTATTATAATGACACATTTTTAAACACGCAAAGACTCAGACCTAATGAAGTTAGGGAGATGGGAATGTTTCCAGGAGTATATCTGTCTATTTGCTGCACAATAATTGGGTCACTAAGTACTAGCAATTAGACTTATACATATATCATGGACATGATATAATGTTCTTCAACGCATCCTCAACCTACAGTCTCACTTGGTATATCTACCATTATACTTAATAACAGTTGTGCAAATACTAGTGTAAAAAGCCTCAGTGTCCTTCAAAACAAAATTTAGCTTCTGGTGTGTTCATACCTTCTCATGCTCTCTCCCTGGAAACATTCAACTATCTACTTAATTTGGTCAAAAGGTCTGCAGAAGACTAAGTTTATGTCTACATATGCAAGGATTTTGTGTTTTATCTTTATAAGCACTCATACCAGGGATCTGGCAGTAGTTTTACTCCTGGATATAAGTACAAAGAACCAGAATCTCTCAACTGGTACAGACTTTCATTCCTAAGCTTGCATTTTGCACTTTCAATTTTGAAAATGGAGGGTCAACCAAAGTTAGGAATAAGTTTATGAAATCATTTTAATAGAGGACTGTAAGTTTATTTGCAGTCCATTGCTTCATGAAGCACACAACATATCAAGAGGAAGTGTTTGTAAGGCCATAAGTCAATGCCAATAGCAGAAACTAGATACCTAACAGTAGGTTAGTACAAAACATAACACAAGTCTTTACAGAGGATTGAAAATACTTTCAACAATGAAAAATGTTCACCAAAAAAAAAAAAAAAAGAGGCATAGATATTACGGAGTATTCCACATACCACAGAAATATATTTTTCCACTAGATGTACAGGAGGATCCTGTTGGCAGTCAAGAAACCCAGATGTTTATTTGGATGTGGTGATTACAGAGCTCAGATCTAATATACTCCAATATGAGCAGGGGCACACAGAGAGCATCATATGCCTTTAACTCTTCACATGCTAAATTCCACATTGACACTGGCAATACTACTCCTTGAGATATATCTGAAGGCAAAAAGTGACATAAGCTTGCATCATCATGAGTTTTCTAGAGACCCATTAAGTTTTGCTCCTAATAGGCTAGTAAGCCCTTAAGAAATAAATCATAAATCTCCACTCAAACACTATACTTCCTGAAAAGAACCCGTTGAGCAAAATGTTCCATTATCTTGCCTCTGTTCCCTTCCAGCTTTTGCTTTCTAGTGACATGGCACAATTTTTTTTGGCACAATTGTCTTGGCAAAATTCAGTATTTTCAAATATTTGTAACGGATGCACAGTCTTCTCCATTATTTCCACATTTGCACATAGCTCCCTTTCATTTTCTTTTAGGATGGATTGTAGGCATTATCTTTATTCACGGTTAAATGCTTGAAAGACATTCAGGTGCAACGGTTGCCTAGAGGGATTCGCCATCTAAATAAATGCACACCTTTGAATGATGCATCAGGCATTACCACATGTTTTATGTGTATATGCCTGCTCAAGACTTCCACATTCAGCATGGAATATTCATCAGCTCAGTTTATCTTCAGCCCCATTTAGCAAATGATTCAGCAGCTAGAAACGCACACTCTTTACAGCGGAGACTGGGTGCTCCATGTTGCTTCCTAAAGTACTCATCCTGACAGTGTTCTTTTCTGCCCAGGTTTTTAACAGAGACAATTGGATTAAAAACAGTACATACTGCATTGGCTCTAAGCCACAGTTAAAATACAATAGCTAGAAAGATTTATCTGCCAAAAAATGATCCATCTGGAATGATGTAACAGAAATTCTAGTCTACCAGTACCCACTCATATGAAATATATGTATTAACCATCTTTGAATTTACTGAAAGTGGATTTGTCACAGCTGTTTATAAAGAATCCTCTAAATGAAAAGCCCATTCATTAAAGTACAGACTTAATTCATTTCAGGCTCTTTCATGTTATGGATGTTCCTATTTCACAATCCAAGCCAGCAAAACAGAACAATCCATCCTTTGGTTTGCCAAAACATTCACATGAACTGATGACATGGAAGAAATAAGAGTTTTCACATGATGACTAAAAAAAGAAATGTTCAAGTGGAGGCAAGTTAACAAACAATTTTAACTATTTTGGACAAATATTTGCACTCATCAGGAAATTAAAAAAAAATAAATTGTTTTTCAGCCATTCCCAAGAAACAACAACAAAAAAGAGTTTATGAAAATTCAAAACCACCACTAACTCCCTTCTTTCTCCTGAATTTTCTAAATTATCTCCAGCAAATGTCTCACATGCACTGCAGAAAAATGCCTGTCACTGCCAAAATTAAGACAACAGAGGAAGACTCAAATTGAAGAGGAGGAGACTGATACTTCCATCATGCATCATCTGAAAGAGGACTGCTGCTGATTCCCGAAGAGACAGAATGGGACAAAAGAACAGCTTCCGATGATTCTTGAAGCAAAGGGTGCATTGCATTGTTGCTTTCTCTATGCTTCGTTTAGAGCAAAGTTGCTCTGTGCTGCCCCATGATTCTCACTACTCCACGCTGAATGACTCCGAAGTGCAAGATAATAGTTAACAAGATTACTGATGAAAGCCTAAGGTGCTTTAAAGGCCTGTTAAGAAGTGTCTGCTCTCATCATGTATGTTCTTTTTCCTTTCTTAATTTCCAGATGGAATGCTCCCAGGAGCTGTTTTGGGGATTGACTTTTTAAACTATGCATGGGATGCTTTAAGCTCTCCCATATAAGTTCAGCCAGATTTCTTAAGGGGTTCAGCCATGAGGGCATCACCCCCATATACACTGTACAGTAGCAGTGCATCTACTGAAAGAGAATCTCTGTATTGGAAATTTGTATGCAATAAATCTTTCATATGATATATATTCCACTGCTGAGCTCTTAGTATTTTCCTTTAAAATTTTTCTTTTCCATTAACTTGACTCACAATATGCTAATTTGTACTTAAAAGCTATTGACAGCAAAGGAAACTAGAGCAGAAGTACAGTAAACAAATACAAGAACAGCAGAAGTGCCTTGGTACATTTTTGTTCTGTATCTTGAAGAAGCTTTACAACATATTTTGAGGTCAGCAGAAGGGCATTTATTAATCAGATTGGACAGTGTTACTTAAGCAAAACAACTGATCTTATATTCATTTTTACTTTGACTCATAATAATTAATATCGAAATAAATTCTACTTGGTCTGACTCACTCTTTGAATGCACTGAAAAGCAGAGTAAGAGGCTGCTCTACAGCAAAGTAGTACAAAAGTCAAAGAAGTCATTGCAGAAACAGCAGTACTATCCGATATTATATGTGTCTTTTGAGGCCATACCCCACTTCTGCTCCCTTTTAGAGCTGTTGACCTGCCCAAAACAAATGATGTAGAGGATGCCTGCCTGATGCCCCGAGTCTACACATCTGGCTTGTACCTTGACACTCTTTATTCATCAATCAACTACAGAATTACATCATGAGAAAGGGACCGCACAGTATGAAAAAGACAGTGTGATATAAGCAGTATAGAAAGCTCTGTCTAATGAACTGGAGCTGAACCTCTGATGAGCGGGACTCAATTCACCAGGGATGGAAGTGACTTCAACTATGTCTTCAACTATTTCTAGGTAGGAATTTCAGTTATTACCTAAGGCAGGAAGTACTACACCACAGGGAGCCTATATCTGTTAAGGGGTGGATATGAATTTTAAACTAGAGGAAGGCAGGAAGGAGTTTCACCGACTGAATAAAGGTCTTCCAGGAGCAGCTTCATTCTTTCTCGCTCTCAACACCCCTGCTGTCTCTCATCTTTTTTCTCCTTGCTATTAAGTCACCTTGAATTGGAAGCAAAGCGAAGCTAACAGCACTCCAGAAACCTGTACTGCCGCTGCCAAAAATGAGGTAGGAAGAAAAATGCAGTTATGTAACTTTATGAACGTTTTGGTTACACAGGAAATTTAATCAGTAAAGACACAGTGTACTTTAGGACTTCCTAAATAGCAACATTATCTATAAAAGGAATGAATGCTATTACATTAATTCCTCTTTTGAAGGTGGAAGTACATTTCATGTCCATTGCCTCCTCTGCATGCCTATAAACACTGCAGAATTTATGGGCAATAAGCCCCAGGGCTACCGGACACAGAATATTTTATTTGGGTAGCTCTTAACCTCTTAAGCTCTTCCGAACACTGTGTGCTGATTGATTTAAGAGGTGAGTTTTAAAGCCTCGTTAACAGAGGCAGATCCTTCCTTTTTTACCTGTGGCTTCCCAAGTCATGAGTTGTGCTTTTGCTCTGGTAATGTGGCTGCTGCCTTATTTCTTATTGCTTGCAAAGCTCATTCAGCATCTGCAATAACCTAGAATGTCTACTACTCCAGAATCACATTACAAGTCTGAAGTAACAAAATCTCCCACTGCTTTGTTCGAAGCTGCAGCACCCTCAACATTGCCCAGGCCCCCAGCTCTGTTTGGTGCAGAAGACAGAGGAGACATAGTTGTGGTCATCTGTTCTCTGGAGAGGTACTCAGCCAGAATTTAAATTCGTGCTGTTTTCTCGATTTTCCACCCATTCTGGGGAGACATAAGGAAAACAAACAAACAAACAAGAAACTAAAACAAAATTAAGGTAGAGCCTATGTCTCTTCATTGCTAGGCATCTTTTTAACTACAGCCTAAACCAGCATTATTAACTTTGTGCACCTAAAAGGAAATGACCTGATAAATCTCTTTAAGTCTCTTACTTCGGCTCTGGAGCGGAGGGGTTGTAGCATTCTTCCACTCAGTCTGACCCAGAGAGGACAAATATGCTCTGAACCCAGAGGGTGACAGCTGAAATGATGCATACAGTGACGTGTCACAGGGGAGTAGGAGTTCAGCCAGGGACTGGACAGAGAAGCAGATGAACTCATAGGCAAATCCATTCTGTCTTCACGCAAAAGTCTATGTAAAGTAAAAAAAAGAAAAAAGAAAATGCAACAGGGAAGACTAAAAATGCATTGAGACAAAGTTATTCAATAGAACTGCATTCAATGGAGTCTGCAACTTCAATAATAATACTGGCATCCTTCAGGCCATACCCGAAATGAATGGCAAAGTTTGCATGTAATAGTTTCTAGATGTAATATTGTCCTTTTATCCACTTTTCACAAGTTATACTGGTTCATATATAACCATGTCAGCAATCCAATATGGATTTTATTACACTTGCTTAAAAATTACCCTATAAAACAGATTTTTATTGGAAAATGCTAATTTGGAAAAAAAGCAAGAAGTTTTGGCATAGGTCTAATGAAAAACAGCCAAGTGTCCATCAGAATTTTGACTAGTTCTTTCCACTGTTCCTCCTGGATATCTAAAGATATCAAAAATTCCTAAGTCCAAACAGTGGAGCATTTACACACCAATACTCAAGCTTTGGAGCTCCATGCTATCAATTTTGGAGCCTAAGGGCTTCTCAGCTCTCTTGTATACCTTCTACACTGTCATTCCAGATGTCCAGATCAACTTATTTTATTTCACTTTTCACATATTCCTGTCTCCCTTTTACTTTTAAGAACAAAGTATGTTGCTAAAAATAATGGAGATACCATAACACATATAAAGCAGAAAGCCTTCAGCTTGGGAGTATGTTACATCCCAAGACAGCATAGCACTAAAACTGAGCACGTTTCTCATTTTGCTTTATGCCAGCATAATCATTGTTACAAAGATCAGAGGAGACAAGTCCTGCTTCTCTAAATTAAAATTAAAATGTAATGGGCAATATGCTTGACAAAGTAAAACAACCCAGTCATGTTGTGCACACTTGAGGCAAACAAGGTCTATTGTTAGACAAGCTGTTGAAAGAAACAGATTTAGAATTAGTAGAACATGTTAGAATGCTTCACCTCAGGGTTAAAAAGAATAAGTTCATTGAATTTAACTTGTGCTGTGAAAAATGCAAGGTACTACCCTCCCAGCAGTTATACCCGTTGAGAGCCAATAAATGAAAGCAATGTGATGCAGGGCAGACCAAGTGAAGACTAAATGACATCTACACTATCGATCATTAATCTGAAAAGATATACTCATCACCCATCTCCTTCAACGTATGCCATTAAAATAAATCAACACTTTTGAGAGCTTTATATCTCTGGAGAAGAAAACAATGTGATTATGAACAGAGAAATCCCACAGATTCCAATCCCACACATGTTAATGAGCTAAAGAGAACAAACACAGGTCTTTGAGGGCTTAAGAATAAATAAAAGTCACAAGGGAGATCACTGGGAGAGCAGGAATTGCCTGAACAGTTTTAATTGCTTTTAGATTATGCTAGGCAAAAAGAGAAGTCCAGATTTTGATCTTAATCAAAAACTGGAAATTTTGCCCAAGTATTCATACATATTTGCATATATAACATAATATATACACATTTATATTAATATATATTATATACACATAATTTACATTATATATGCATACATGTGTATATATATTTGTATGTATATAAAATTAATATTATTATTACTACTATTCCTTTTTTTGT
>NW_010581318.1:95987-116304 GCF_000705375.1 Tinamus guttatus
GAATAAAAAAAAGACTTTAGTGGGAGTAATATAAAAAGGGGGAAATGAAAGTTTTATAATTTCAGCATTTCAATACAAGTTTGTCATAAAAGTCATTTCTAGCTAGACAGAAATGTTTCTTTTCTAAAAACTGCAGAAGGAAAATGATTTTGACATTTTCGATTAGAAAGAGGGAGATCCTGTTTTCAAGATAGCCGCAGTGTTGCAGTGCTTTTGCTGGAGGAGACCATTTATTGCACTACTCTGAGTTTATTGAACCTGGCTAATTATAGGGCCCCCATCAGGCACTTGTGAACACCTCACAATCTTTTAATCTATTTATCCTTAGGGCACCCCTCAGGGATAACCAAGTGCTGTCGTCACCATCTGTTAGATGAGCCGAGGTGCGGGAGCTCAGCCCTTGTGCCCGGGCGCCGTGTGCCGCACTGTGCACCTGAGTCCCCAGCACGGCCGCAAGGGTGGGCTCCGTGTTGCTGCTTAGCACAAACCACACGTGCCTCTGGGATCGCTGGTGCTCGCTGGAGTATTCCTAACCTTGGCCATGGCGCTCCAAAGGCCGCTCCCAAGGCACAGCTCTTGCCTTGGCAGCTCCTGGCGATTGCACCAGGCTGTAGCCGAAAGTCCAGGGGCAGAGTGGTGGGACCCAGGGACGGGGCAGGGAAATGCCATCCCTAGGACAAAAGAAGCAGGCAGGCTTTGCTCCTAATTAAGCAGAGGGAAGAAATTAATTCCTCTTCCCATCATCTTGGATGTTTTTAACGCAGCTCATGATATCTCATGAAGCTGGTGCAATAACCCTGCATCCAAGCGGCAGATAAGAATCGAGCTGGTGCAATAACCTAGCCCTGCATCCAAGCGGCAGATAAGAATCCTGGGAAATAACACCTTATCTCTGAGCAGGCATGTTAAACTAGTACTGAAAACGTTCCTGTACCACACGCCATAGGGAGCCTGCGCCTTGACCTCAGCGCCCGGGCAGACCGTGCGGGAAGTGCTTTGCCGTGCTGAGGGGGGTCCTTGGAGCATCCAGGCACCTTGGAGCATCCAGGCCTCAGCAGCTTGCCAATGGTAACAGAAAGAAAAGGAAAGACATGAAGCAGAGATACAAATTCAGACATTCCTGAATTTATTTATAAATTCTAATGCTCCAGCTGCTGGTCTATCCTCATTTCTGGGCCATATAGACTTTTTTTTTGCTTGTTTTAATGGAGATGAGAAACATTCCTGCCCTGACAGTCCAGAACTGTTTCTATCCAGCAATATATTCAAAATCTCTTCTCTCGGCCATCTGGCAGCAAGAAGAGCACACATGGGGTGGGAATGTTAATCCGTGACATTAGCTTCCTTCACCTCACCCAACTGATATAACCTCAGAGTTTACAGTATGAAGGAAGGACTTTTGTGAAAAGATTAAAATCATTAAATGTGTTTAACTTGGCCAAACAGCCTCTGAAATGGGAGGGGTCTATAAATGTTAAGTAATTTGAGAGGCATAAAAATTGAGTAAGGAAATTAACTAGAAAGGATAATCTAAATGGGTGGAAATTGTTTTGAGTATTGTTTAGGTACCATAAGTTTTTATGATGGATTTGCATAGAGATTTTTATTACAAAAAATCTCTCTTTTCACCTTCAGACATGTACTGCAAGAGTAAAATAAAGTTTTCTCAGTTTCTGTAAATATCAGGATCACAGAATGCATAAAGGGAAAGTGTGTGTTGGTGAGGGATTCCTCTTTCATAACAAAGGTATTATTCCTCTTTTCATAGCAAAGGCACCCCTTTTGCCTTTATCTTGGTAAAAACATCTTCATGAACAAGCAGCAACAGCTTCTAGCTCTCTCTCCACCCTATATATATATATATATATATATGAATATATATGTTTTTTTTTTTTTTATTAATTCTGAATGCCTTTCCCTAGTTTCCTGTAGTTTTTGTACTGCATAAGACCTTTGATGAGCAGTACAGGAAAGTTTAAAATAAAGAGAATATATACCCTACCTATATACCCTACAATAAAGAGAATATATACCCTACCCTAAAATAAAGAGAATATATACCCATGTAAAAGAGCTACACACAAAGAAGACAAGCATAGGAAGGGATGACATCTTCTAGGAGGATGGCAGCAAGGAGAGCAGGTGAGAGTCAAGCAGCAGCCTGCTCCTAGGTCAGTGCCTTGTGCTTTATCCCAGGTGCTCGGATCTCCCAGCCCAAGTTCTTGCACTGCCTATCCCAAGCTCTCTTTCTTCAAACCTGCTAAAAATGATCCTGCCAGTAGGAAAGACAAATACTTCTCTTTGAAACACATCTATGAATAAGTATTCCTGGCACAGTCATATTCTCATTATGAATAGCTCTGTGAATATGCACTGAAGGAGCTATTACAAAGATTGATCTGAAAAATCATGTTTAGTGCATCTGGAGGCCTCTCCATTGAATCTTATGCCACAAGAGGCCACAGGTTTCAATCAGTTTTTTGCATGACCCGCAGTGCTTCATTTTTAAAGGACTGCCTGATGAGAGAAGCACACTCCCGGGGTCTTAGAAGCACTTCAGCAGTAACAGGTTGCAGTCCTTGGCTGCAAGGAACGTACAAACCAGCAGAATCAACAGGCAATTAGTTATCTGTTTATTAAAATATCCCCCAATCATTTAAGCGACCTATTCAAGCACAGTCTAATACACCTTATTCTTGTTTTTTTTTTTTTTATTATTCATCAGGACTAAATTTGTCAAAGCTGTTTAAGCAAGCTAGATGCACAGCTGATAATGGAATTGGGATCCAGTATTTGGGATCTGTTAGAAATATCATGATTTTTCAAATAAAGCAGAAAGGAAAAACATTGTATCAAGAAGCTTGGGCAGCAGCTGTCTGATACTGACTGATGCTGACAGAAGGTGAGCACCTCAAGCTAGATTCACATACCTGTGAATGATTAAACTGTCCTTAGTGACAACTTTTGTGCTCCCAGCCAGCTAATTTTAAGTGGAAGTTCATGTTTCATAGACAAAACACAGGGAAGTCTTACATGACGTTGGAACTTTTAGAGTCACTGAAGTACTATGAACGCGCAGTTCTCACTCCTGCAACATAGCTACAAATCCTTCTGCTTTCCTTCTCTCTTCCAAGTGTCTGCTCTTTTTTAGCACATGCAGGCACCCCACAACATATACCTGTCACATCTCAAACTCCAGTCTTTCAACTTGCTTGGCAGTTCTGCGTAAGAGATATTTAGATCTGAGACTCCCAATCCATGGTGTACATGACACTAGGGGTAAATAAAACCCTTCCAGGTGGGATATGCAAGGCAGGTGGCAGCAGTAGTTCTTGACTTGCTGCATGGAGGTTTCCACAGGAACTACTAGGTGAATCCTTCATGGTCCCACAGGGGAATCAGCTGACACAATTAACTCCCAAGTACCAGTTCCAACTCAAAAGCAAGAACCTGGTAGAACAACATAGGAGCCATAGACTGGGATGGTCAAAAGACTAGACCTGAGGTCCTACTACCAAGCAACCAAGAAGGAAGAGGTATAGGGCTGGAGTCTTTGCAGTGGCAGAAGAGGGAATGTGACAGAAAAGGAGAGGAAGAGGTAAGAACCTCTTCCTCTCAAGGAACCTCAAGGAGTGAACTGCATCTTATGTAGAAAGAAGCAAGGAGCTTGAAGATGGAAGGGGAAGGGGAGTAAGAGTGGAATCCTGGGTTGGGAAACAAGAAGGTAAGTGCAACCTGCCCTGAAACCCAAGAACCACTGCTGCCTTGAGTGATGGTTTCCAAAAAAACAGTCCTGGAAGCCCTCTTTTCAACAGGTTCAGCCTGGGTCAAATAAGAATTGAAAGCAAATGTCAGAACAAAGGGGTCATCACAGACAACTCCCTATTAACTATCCCCTCCCTTTTTTTTTTTTTTTTTAATTTTTTATTATAGGAAGAGGAGTCAAAAGAGAAAGGCCCAGCTCTGGAAACGTGGCTCAGCTTCCAGTCCATTTACTGTCAGAACCAACACCCTAAATTGTACCTGTGGGACCTGTGGGAGACAGAGAAGATCACAGAACAGGAGTATCCCATGCTCCCTGTCTAGCATACTGCTTACTGACATGCTGCTTGTAGATTGAGGCTGGGCTGTTGAGACAATATCCATGGAGTAGCTTCCTGTTCCCTAAATGCAGAGCAATCATCCATTGTAAAAGGAAAAACAAAACAAACAAAAACAACACAGTTCTGACTGTTCCATTGACTGCTAATGGACAATAGGAGGATTTGGTGCCCATGAAGAAGACCTGGTCCTTTATTCCACACTTAGATGCATTTTGACCTTGTTAAACAGGCAGCTACTAGCCCTGACTTCAATAGAAATCAATACTTAACATTGAGTTCACCCCCAAGCATCTGCAGAATCACTGTCTGTGTCCTCATAGTTATTCAATGCAGTTCAAAATACTGCTAGAGAACTGTATTTAAGAATAATGTGGCCAGTTTGCCTAGCTGGTAATTCCTGCACCTCAGGAGATAGAGTTACAAAGAAGTATTGCTTAAGTCTTGATTTTCCCGATCCATGGTTGTTCTGGTCATCTGATTTCTTTTTTTCCAGTTTACTGATCACAGTTTTATTCATTAGACAGAAGCTGCTTTCATTTTCTTTATGTTTACATCCATTAGGCTTGCTTTGCCCAATTCCTTATGTTTATTATTTGTGATATGCATGTTTAGAAACATACAAGCTGCCACTAAGGATAGAAGTTACCAGCTCCAAAGGCTGTCTAGAAAGTGCCACATGTGCTAAAAAGCTCCAAACGATGTCCTTTCCATTATCTGGGTTCATCAAGAGAAAACTCATTAATGAACTCTATTTGAATACACAGCCAAGTAAGCAATTTTACTATCTCATAATGGGAGCTGATTTTCCTTTATCTAAATCTCCATTACTTATGTCATCTCATTTTTAAGTAACTTCCCTCTTCTAGATGCTTGCATGCTCTTCTTAAGGCAGACGAGAGGACATAATCTTTGTTTTAAAGCTTCTTATCTGGAATGGAACTAAGCATAGAACAGCTAGAGTAAGGTTTTGAATCACCATGCATCCAAAACATATATATTCTACTTTGCAGATTCCTTCTAATGAAGGGTCAGAACCAGTCCCAATTCCAAAGCAAAATAAGATGCAGGTTCAGAAAAACTTTTGATTTGAAATTTTATTATTGTTAATAACAATAGCAAAAAGTCTTTAGAAAGGCCTTGCAGATTCTTATCAGCTCTATACCACAGAGCCAATGTAACATAACTGTCCTAGAGTTCTCTCCTATGCACACACAGAGATTTCTTGCTCTGACATACCTATGAATCTCGTCTCTGTTTCTATTATTGAAATACATTTTCTGAAATTTATTTCCCATCAGAAACTCGTTAACAGTGTAGTTGTTAAACCAAACCTGGATGAAATGCAACTTGCATCTGGCAAGTACATATGAAGCTAGAGTAATCCAGCCATTTTCCTCCAATTCTCTAAAAAATAGATTATAATTAAGAGTAGCAATAAGTGGTACAAGTCTAGCTAGAGACTAATAGCTACTCAAGGGGTTTTTAGGGGTCAATAGCAAGAGTAAAGAAGACAGTACCTTTTCAGTGATGTCCAGTGAAAGGGCAAGAGGCAATGGGCCCAACTGAAATACAGTAAATTCCATTTAAAGATAAAGAAAAAAAATACTTTCTACTGTGTAGGTGGTCAAGCATGGGACCAGGTTGAGCAGAGAAATTGTGGAATTCCAGTCTGGAAATAACTCAAAACCCAAAAGGACTCAGCCCTGAGCAGTCTTCTGAAGGTGACCCTGCTCTGGTTAAGGAGTTGGTCTAGACAATCTCCAGAGGTGCCTTCTCCTCTCAGTGATTCTGAGATTCTGTGCAACTGCATTGGATCTAATTTAGCAAAGCATTTGATGCAGTAGCACACAGGAGATCAGTGGTTCAGCTGGAGGAGATAAGGAACCCACCCGTGCCTATAGACAGCACTGGAAGAAAAAAGTTGAACCAGAGGAAACTTTTTAATTGGCACACGGGAGATCAGTGGTTCAGCTGGAGGAGGTAAGGAACCCGCCTGTGCCTATAGACAGCACTGGAAGAAACAAGTTGAACCAGAGGAAACTTTTTAATTTGATTCTTGATCTTTGAACAAATCTTTTCTTACTATATTTTTCATTATCTTGATAGCAAAAAAATAAGAATAGCAGAATGAAATTCACTCCTAACAAAGTCAGGAGATACTGCTAGTACAGAGAAAGACTAGAATATCTTCAAGGAGACACTGAGTGTCCTTGAAGAATGGAGAAATTGAAATAGGCTAAGTAATAGTACAAATACACACAAACTAATAACCACACACTATCACAGTTGGGAAATGATTATTTGGAAACAACTGACAAAATAAAAGACCTATATGTTTTAGTTGATCACAGAATGACCATATGCCTATGCAAGAAAAAAAAAGGGGGGGAATTCTGAACAGCATAAACCAAGATGTTTCCAAAAGAAATGGAGAGATGCATTAATATTAACAGCACTACAATGCAGTGTACAATGTTGTGTTCCCGTAACCTACATTCAAAAAAATCCCCTCTGCATCAAATGGGAATTGGAGTCACAGGTCAGGGGCTAAAGTAATCAGACAAATGGAAAGTCCACTTCACAAAAACAAATGAGGAGAACTTAGTTTGTTTTATCCTAAAAGAAAAAAAAAAGTTTGAATTCATGTCATGAGTATTGTTGAGAAAAAAAACAAAGGGCTTTGAATAAATCTAATCTGGAAAACAGTCTCTAACCAGCAAATCAGTGAGGTCCTGGAAAGTTCAAACACTGGAGTAATTAAGGAGAAGATATTCAGCAGATTTAAGAAGGCTGAACAGTCTGTGAAAAAGATTATAGCATGGTGGTCTATGGTGGTGAGGAACTGGAATCAGCAAACCAAGAACTCCCTTTTAGCCTTCTGTTTATCTACTTCATGCTCCCAGTTCTAATACCAGGGCTCTAGTCCAGATCCTATCCTGGACTACAGCACAGGGGCCAGTACTGCCATGCTTTAAGACTAAGTGTATAAAGGATAAAAATCACCAAGTTCCATGTTGTTTCATCCTACGCTGGGAGTTTGGATGGGCTATGCTGAAAGCAAGCAGTGAAAAAAACTATCTTAAAGCAAATCTCTTTATGTACACATACATAGATATATAAGTAGAGAGGGAGTGATCTGAGAAGCTCTTAAGCTAAGGTGACCAGCCTGAGCTGAAAATATTGATATTGATCATCTATTCACCAGCTGTTCTTTTTTTCTCTCATTACTAGCAACAATATGATTTAATCTTTTAACTTAGCCTCTGTATGTGTGGAGGTGATATTTGTTGAATAAAATCAAGAATTGTTTCTTTATTTACAGAATTTATTTAAAAAATTAGAACTGCCTTATTTAGAGCAGTCAGTAACATTCACAATAGCTAGAAGAGTAGTGTCATCAATGGGATGCACAAGCTCAACACTCCTCCAAGATCAGCTTCTGAGTACTTTAAGCAGGCAAAAGGATTTGAAGGCATGCATTTGAAAGTATGGTCATTAACCTTTCTTAAATGAAAGAATAACTCCAATCACTGTAGGATGTTGCAGAAGAAGAGAGCATATATGACTCAGATAAGCACACACACCTCTGTTCAGAGATTCAAAAGAGAAGGTGTTTTTTTTTGTTTTGTTTGCTAACAGGTTAGAGAGTTTCAAGAGATTCAAAAGAGAAGGTGTTTTTGTTTTGTTTGCTAACAGGTTAGAAAAACAATATAAGGGACATCCTAAGGGCAAATTAACTAACAATTGTGTCATGACAAGTATTTTAGAAGGAAAAGATGAAGTAGTGAGCTAGGTGATCATTTAGGCAATTGCTGACAGAGGCATTAGTTCCTCGTTGAGTTTTTAGTGATTCAAAGAGAAAGCAGCATCTCGCTGAATGCCAGAAGTGTTTGACCTTGACATTGGGCCCTCGTTGCCATCACTGAAAACAGACCTGGTTACATCCACACAGCTGTTTTGATTTCGAGCCTAAATTAAGTTTTGGAGATAATGCCCTGACTGTCCCAACTTATCATGTGTCAGTTTATTTTGCAGCATGTTTTTAGCACATTCAGAATAGATTCTCTTAGGAATTCAGTTCTCCTTCATCCACCCATACCCAAATTCACTCCAGTCCATAAAAGAGACAATGAACATTGTCAGTAAAATATAATAATAAACCAGTGACCTCAAGATGACCTTCAGTAGCCGTCAGATGGCCTCAAACCACATGGTGAGGATATCAGGGGACCAGGATAGATATATTCCAGAGTAAAATGCACAATTCATTAATAATTTAGATACATTAGTTGGGGATCTGTCTGGCTCAGTCTACTTATCTGCTCCTTTCACCTGTAATTACTTCCTGATGCAAATATAGCGAAGGAGACAAGAATATTATTTCTCCAGGTGAAGTTTATATGTTAACATGTCCATAAGATCTCTGACTGCCACTGTGGGTTTTTTTAGACAATGATGAATAGAAACTCACTTATATCATAATGAAGTGATTATCGATGTCCTTTCTAGCACACATAGAATTGATCGAGATTCAATTATTGTGAATTACTGCTTGAACATCAGTAATCAACAGAAACCAGTACTAAAAGAGCGCACAGTGACAAGACAGCTTCATATTCTAGCAATTGAATTGGATCTTCAGAGGAATTTATTTGCATTTTATAATCTTTCTGCTCAGCAGATGCTGTTCTGGACATGTGAAACGTCATGCCAGGAGAAAAAAAGCTATTCTCACTTCTCAGTGATCCAGACTGCTGTGGGAATGAAAAGATCTTGCTAACAAGACTTACAGGCACTAGAGATTAAGTTTAGAGTTCCCCACACCAGTTTCCATAGTGTTATGACACAGCAAAGCAGATGTTCAGAAGCATAATTTGCATTTTGGCCTTGAAAATCACCCTCTGTGTCCCTATTGTAAAACCCTAGTGCATACCTCCATTTCTTCTGTCTAGCACTGCTATAATTTTATGCCTAAACATGCCCAGGTTTTCTCTCCCAGTGATCAGTCTAGAATTACTCTCACAATATTGCAAAGCCAGCTCAATTTTGCAGAGTTAAATAATGAGTTGTCTATGAGTTGAAAATTTGTGTCTAGTGTGAAAATCTAGAAAATATGACTGCTGGTAATATGACTGATGAATTACTTGATGAAGCTACCATCCTTTATGATTAGATGGCTACAACAACCCCCTTAATAAGAAAAGAAAGGACAATGTACGCAGCTGTGGCACCTCTACTTTTAACCTTTCCCTTTTAAAGCTAAAATGCTTTTAGTTTCAATGGTGTTGCAACACAAGAATGGATTAAACCAAACCAGCTTTAAGCCTGGACTCATGCACTCATGTGCAGTGCAGTTTCTCAGACTGTATAAATAACCCTGTCTTCCTCCCAGCAAAGAAATTTCTGCCCATAGTAGTTGTGCTGGAGGTACATCAGCTACTCATCAAAAATGCATGGTGGTGAGACTGAACCTCTGACATTACAAAGAAGAGCTCCAAGAAAAAAGTGCTACTACTTGGCAAGGTTTCCTGAAGACAGAAACAGTAGTATATTAAGATTTGCTGAAGAGATAGGAAACGACCAAAACCGTTTTATTCAGGACTCCAACCAAAGTAAACATATTAAGCATTTTCAAATGTTTGGGTTTTTATTTTATTTATTTATTTTTTTAAATCACTTTATTCTCCCTGTCTCACAGATTATGAATGTATAGATGCTGCCTGGGCATAGAAATGTGAATTTACTGCAAGCAAGTCTGTACCCTATTTTGTAGGCTTAGTGGTTGAAAGTATTTTGTGAAAGCCTCTGGTTAGAGATACTTCTACAGAAAGCCATTTACTGTGCATACGGGCAATAATTTATTGAAACTACAGCTTGCTGTTATCTTTACTCATGTGCCAGTGGATGACTCTGTATTAGTCTTCTATGTGCTAAGTACATCCATTTATTTTTATTTTCATTTGTTTTATGAATTTCCAATTCCCAAACAACACCCAGCTGGGGAACTGTAGTCTTAAACTAAACACCCAACCCCACCTCTTCCGCTGTAGCTTCCAAGTCTGTACTGGAGACAACAGGGGGATGGAAACCAGCTAGAAGAAAGAGATCAGAGCATATAAAGGGTATTATTCTAATCAGAAACTCCTACAGAGAAATGATTAAGGGTTAGCACTCCAGAGGCTAGAGAGAATCTGCACTAATGCACCTTTTATTATCAGACAAAGGTTTGGGTGGTTTTTTGTTTGCTTGTTTTCTTCCTGGTAAATGTTGAAAGAAAACATCTGAGGAGCAAGGAGGAACTTGGCGCTACCTGCATCCACCGCAGACACAGGGCAAGGCAGTGTGTCCCGCAGGGATGCACTGCCACCTAGCGCGTGCTCCGGCAGGGCCCGCGGCTGCTTTCATGGAAAGAAAAGATTATATTAATATAGAGGGCTGTGTGTGTGTGTATGTGTCTATGTATGTATACTAAATTACCTCTCCAGGTAGGTAGAGTCTGGTTTTAAGGGTCCCAGAGGTCTGTGCAAAGAGCTGCGCAGCTCTGACAGATGCTGCGGAGCTTCTCTTGCAGACCTTACGAGGAGCGGCTGAGGGAGCTGGGGGTGTTTAGTCTGCGGAAGAGGAGACTCAGGGGAGACCTTATTGCTCTCTACAACTACCTGAAAGGAGGTTGCAGTGAGGCGGGGGTTGATCTCTTCTCCAGAATACTACTGAACTACTGAAAACTACTGAAAATAGGACAAGAGGAAAAGGCCTCAAGTTGCACCAGGGAAGATTCAGGTTAGGCATTAGGAAGAATTTCTACCCAGAAAGAGTGGTGAAGCATTGGAACAGGCTGCCCAGGGAAGTGATGGAGTCACTGTCCCTGGCAGTGCTCAAGAAACGTGTAGATGAGGCACTTAGGACATGGTTTAACAGGCCTGGTGTCGGAGGGCTTGCAGTTGGGCTCCATGGCCTTGAAGGTCTTTTCCAGCCATAATGATTCTACGATTCTATGATTAACCAGTGCTTGGCTTCCCAAGGTTTGTTTAGATGCTGTCGCAGTAAGTAACAGCTCCAAAGGTGCACCAAGGCTTTAACCTAGTTAAAAGCTGGTGGTTGAAAGATCATGAAGAAAAGCAGCAGCTCGGTGTTGGAAACAGCATTGCCAGCCCAAAGCAGTTAAAATGACTTAAATGACTTTCTCTAGGCTTCTGGTCCCTTGGTGTGAAATTTGTCCGTGTTCTTTTATTTTTTTTGTGGCAAGTCATGAGAACACGTTTGGTTGTTTGCCTTTAATAAAAGCAGCAACTACACCATTGCAAAATTTGGAGAAAAGTGTAAGATGTTGTTAAATCTACTGATTTTTTCCCCTCAGCCTTTGTGTGAGTGTTCTCCAGCCCTGCCTTCTCCCGAAGCAAGCACAGGGCTGGTGCCAGGGAATGCCACATATTTCTGTTTCTGCTTCCCCCTAGCTTGAAGAGACCCTGGCCTTGGCGTGCCGTGGAAACCCCAGGCCTGGAAACTGATGTGCAGGAGGCAGGCATATGCTCTCACCATGGGCACGGGACAACATGCACCCACTGCATCAGCAGATACAGATAAGGACCACTAGCTTTCCCTCATCAGTAAACCATCCTCTTTATTCCTACCTGAGAGGAAGACTAACTGGCCTTCTTGGGGATTCTGAGCAGGGGACTAGAAGGTCCAGGGAGGCCCTTGCAGTACTACAGTCTAGGCTTTTATTCTAAGTTTGAGTGCTTAATCTTGAAACTGAAACATACAGAGATGCAATGAGGACTATAGGCAAGGAGAGCAGAGGAATTCCAAGGTTGAGTACAAACCGATTTTGACTTCAGCCTTGCATGGATGGTCTCCAAGCTGCTACCTCAAGGCATCCTTGTCTTTGTGATGAGGGAAGTCAATAGCATTTTTTTTTTCATTCTACAGACGGGAAAAAATGAGGATTGGAATTAAAAGACAGTCGTCAGTCATCAAAGAGAATAAGATAACCAAGTAGCAATCAAGACCTTCAGGCATTAAGTCTATTTCAAATCTGGCAGACTCTACAGCTGTGCCTCTCTCCTCAAGTAAGTGGTGCCTTTGGCACATCAGGAATATTACCTGATGTATAAAATATATGCAACCTGATACATATTTGTTTGAGAATATATGTGTGTATACATGTATGTATATGTACATAATAATAACTTGAGATATAGTCTGCACTTTCAACCAGTGTTCCTCCTTGAAATTCAAGAAATATCAAACTATCAAACTATCCCTTCCCTCTGGGTTTCCAGCTATTTAAAAAGAAAAAAAAGAAAAAAAAAAAGATATTGAATGTTGAAGAGAACTCATTCTGTCTCTTTGCATCCTATGTTGGAGACACACTGAGTGTGCAACTGGCACGGGGAGGGAGCCAGTACATCAGTTAGATGTAAACAATTCTGTACTGATTCTGATCATCTTTGCTCATTTGTGCCCAATGTGCACTAGCACTATTTCTATCACGGCTTGTCTAATGGCACTATAAAACAAAAAACAGGTAACAGAAATTTCCTGACAACCCCGTGAACTGAAAATTACTGTTTAGAGGAGCAAATAATATCCATGTCAACAGTTTCATGATTCACACACACACACAAACAAAAAGACTAATTTTATGTTTGGAGATAAAAAATAATGCAGCACTAAAATGCTGAACATTAAACATATATTTTGAAATGTACCTTTCAAAACCATTAGGAATATTCAAGAATAGTAGTAGCACCGTTCATTATTATATTAATAGCAATGTTTCAAGTAGGAAATGTTGAAATAAAAGTCAAACTACTGACTAGAACATTCCTAGGGCTTGCTAATACAGCACCAGTGTACATGGAGGATGAAGGGATCCTTAGAAATGCAAAAACCAAATTTGAGAAAAATGTTGACATATTTTTATTGCCTGTGTGAGGATTTCATGACTAACCCAAATCTGGGGACTTGGAGAGAGGGGAAGGTTCTCCCACAGAGACATGGTTTTCTTCCTCAGCATGTGAAATGCTAATGAGGAGGGAATATATTTATGAAAAGACTGCCAGCAACAGTTTCCTGTGTCCTTTTAGCAAGAAATCCAAACATCACAGCGTAAGTCAAATTCCTGATGCAGCACCAGATAGAAACCAGTGCGCAATTTGTGTTTGAGCTAATTTTTCATTACAGATACAGTGTTTACCTTTTCCCACTGCTACCATTTCTCCTTTCAACAAGGGATACTTTCCTGAAAAACATATTTGGTGTGTTGGGCCATAGAAATGACATTGTCATACAGAACTGGAGCAAGTCTATTGAAAACAATGGAGAAAAGACTTCTCAGTTATAGAGGAGAATGGAGAAACAGGTTCTAAGGGCTGTAATTTATCAGACTCATATGTTACATATATCAGTGGTTACATATCTGGTCAGCATACCATGCAAATAACATACCAAGACATATATGCAAGATTAGTTTCCATGAGACACACAAATTCTCACTTGTCCTCTCTGGACTGCCAAGGCCCCCCTTGAATACTGCAGCCAGGACTGGGTACCACCTGCATGAAGGATATGAAAAAATCCAAAGAAAAGCAGTGAGCAACAAGAGTGATCCAGAAAGTATGGCACAAGGAAGAATTGTGCACTGTAAAAACAATGTATTCATTTATAACAAGCTACTAAAAAGGAGGAAAGAAGGAGTTATGATCTTCTCAACAATCCTGCATGGGAGGAAGATATAATGACCCTAATTTATAGTAAGGAGAAATCAGGTTGCTTATTGACAAAAACATTAGCAGTACAGGTAGTGACACACTGGAATAGAGTACCTGAGAGACTGTGGAGCCTTCATCATCCAAAGTCTTTAAGGACATACTTAGTAATTATGCAAGTCTAGTAAACTCTGGCCTTAGGAAGAAGCAAAATCTAGACAAGTTTGTGAGGTTCTTCAGGCCCAGTTGCTCTATATTAAAACTCCAGCCTACAGAAAATGAGCTGCTTTCCCACCCTATACTCAAGAATCAAATTATAAATACAGCCTGATTTTACACGCATCAGTGTAAATCAGCAGTTACTCAGCTGAAGGCAGTAGAATTTTGTTCCTGTAAAGTCCATTAAAATGACATTCAAGATCATTAAGCTAATGGATTGTAATGCCACAAATTGCAATTTAGAGATATTTATTGTGCCCATACTAGTTTCTCTGTCCTGTTCTTTTCTGTTTTTAATAACAGCAACACTATTATCATCTTATTACCTTGGTATCTGAGTAATTAAGTAGGGTGGAAAATAATATTAACCAGAAGAGAAATAAGCTAATTCAATACATCTACTCTAGTTTCAGAAACCTATCAATGAAAGGTTTGGAGATCAATACATTTTAAAAATAATTTTGTTTAATAAAACAGTCTCTCTGACTTCCATAGTTAATATAGTTCCACATAGCCTTTTTTTTTTTAAGCTGGTTAATTTTATGCATTAGCATAGATAAGTGCACAGATAAGTGTATTAATTAAACACAAAGATTTAGCTAGGCTAAATCTTTGATCTTTTCTGTGCCCCAGTTTTCCATATCTGTAACATGCAGGTCATATTTTTCTCACCCCAGAAGTCTGGTGGATGATTAGTTCATTCACATTTTTAGGGTGTTTTGCACATCTCCAGTTTACCAAATTAGACTGTAGTAGCTATGCTAAAGCTATTTGTGGACTTTTGATGGGAGACTGGAAGATCCGATTTCTATTCCTAGATCTACATTGCCATCTCTGCTGAAAACAACTAAGAGCCTCCCAAAGTATGTAGCTGGGAACAGGATCAGCTCACACTTTCTCACCTTGTCTCCAGAATGCTTGACACCTACTGACACACCTGGCACCCTCCTATTCTTTTACTCCTGTGTTTGCCTCCTGTCCCAGGGGAATTCCCTTGTTCCTCACCTTCTAAAATGCTGGGCACTGCCTTTGTGCATCTGCAGCAGCTTTCCTTCCATACATAGACATTTAAATGTTCCCTCCATTTAGCATGAAGGGCAACGTAGACATCACATTTGAGTCACAGATCATTTTGCTTTTTTTTTTTCTTCTCCTGTTTATTTGTTTTAGACAATCCATGACTGCTTTATTGGCAATGATGAGCCTAATCATCCAGTACCAAGCAGAATGCAGCTATTGCATCCAGGCATGACCTAACTCACACTACTCAGGAGCAAAGTGGATGCATGATCTGCTCAGCCACACAAACACCATGGAGTATCAACAGTAGGGACTTGATTATATTTTCTTAACTCTCCATGTGTGGACACTCTTATCCTAGAAATAACAAGGGCTTTTTCCTGCTTAGCCCACTTCTGAAGATAAGTTTCGAATGTGAGTTAACTAAGCAGGAAGAAGTCTCTCATATGCCAGGAGCTAATAGAGGAAAGTTTATCAGGGTCAGCGTGAAGACAAGACAAGGAGGAGGTGAGATATTTCTGAATCTATGGATATCAAGATATGAACAAATCACCTTACAGCAGTTGCCCATGTTTGACTGGACTCCCTACTAGAAAGCAGGTATTTGAACATGTGGAGAAATTGCCCTTAATTCACCAGTGGTGTCTAGGACAGGGTTTCATCACTTCTAACTCTTAATGGTTTAGATTCAAGACCGTTTGATCTATCGCGGATGAAGTTATTCATACGCTGATGGTTTATAGGATACTAAACGAGGACAGCTTTCCACAACAACAGTGTTATTACTTGAATGGTGTGATAACTTTGTGGTTTCATGCATTATTTGGCAATTGTGTGCTTACTTTTTCTATTTTAGCACAGCTCCTGATTCCCCATTGTTTCTAAATATAATATAAAACTCAAATAGGCACTCATTAACTTCAGGTTATTAACTTTGAATGCCAGATTATGGCTTCCATTGTTTATTACCACAACAGACTATTAAAGAGGCACCCCTGCTCAGCTAAATTTAAGATTATCTTCAAGCATAGCAATAATTCAAAGACTCGCTCAATTCCTACAAGATATTTAAGCATATACTTAAATTTAAGCATGCACGTTGCCCTCTGAAGTCAGTCAGAATTTTATGTTTAAAAATAAATCCAAGATTAACTGTTTAATCAGCCTTTTCTTTCAATATAATATAATAGCTGCTATAGCAACAATCAGTAGCACAGTGCCTATGGTGAAAAGGCAATGTGTTTGGATTATTAAAGGAAGACTCAAAGCTTCAGAAATAAACTGTTTTACTGACAGCTTGTGTCCTTCCTAACTGCTCAATAGTCTTCATAGCTCTGATAAGCATGCACCAAGACTGTGCTTCTACAATATGCTCTAACAGACTATTTAGGATTGCAAGATAAAAAGAAAAAACAGCAACCCAAAGGTGACTCTATTGAACATATTTTACTCTACAAGGGAATTATCTTGTCTTTGGTAAGAAAATCCTTTTCCTTCCTCTCCTTGAAACATAAAACTTACCGGACTCCATTATGCAAACACTAATCAGGATCAAAGCAGGCATAAGGAGGGATATCTTCTCCATAATCACAGATCTATAGTTTTATTGTGTTTGCACAATATTCATTCACTTTCTGTCAAAGGCTTATAGAGCAAAGAACACATACAAAATCAACTTGTCTAACTGCAGAGAAACTTCCACAATGGATAAAAAGAAAAAAAATATTATCAAAAGTAAGAAATACCAAATTATCAAAAAAATCAAAACAAAAAGAATAAGAAAGGAACAATTATTACCTGGCCTGAGGTCACAGACAAGTTTATATAAATTTCTGGAACTGTTTTGCTGTGTTGAAAAAAACCTAACTTCCTAAATTGTCTGCTTTTAGGAGATATCCTCCAGATTAGGCATGGACTACTTTCAGGGAGTCTAGGATTGAAATTCATTTCCCCAGAATCCTGCCCTGACTCAGTTAACTCAAGCATGGTTGGGCTTTTGAAGCTTCCAGATCCCATCTGTGCCTTCAGTGACCATGCGTGGTAGAAAAATGTCAGCTGTCTTTCCTTCACTCACCCTGGGGCCATCCCTGCCAAGATGCTGGTATCAGCTTCCAGGAATGCAGATGGGATTTGTGTCCGAATCTGAATAAAGGTTGCTGCAAAATACAATATTGACAGCACAAGTCAGGTCCCACCGGTATTTTGAACCCAGCATACTGATGATTCAAAGATGTACAGTATAGACAATATCCTTGAAATTCAACTCAAACACACCTCCAATGGCACAAGGCAAGCACAAAGTCTCCATGGGAATAGCTGGACAAAACCAGTAAATGCATATCCCTAAAGGAACCACTACTGACAGTTTGCATATAAGGGAATAGTCTTTTTTTAATCAGAGAAAATAAATTCAAAGACTGGACAGTATTGATAAGTTTTATTTCATACTAGTTGAAAAAAAGTCTCTCTGACTCTGCTTCACAAAGTTAGTTTTGAAACAGGAACACATAGGTGGAAAATTCTTTTGTCTCTGCCACCTATTTTAGGACTTGTCACAGTTTCCTCAAAAAATTGGTCGTATCACCTAGTCTTTTCCCATTTTCAGCTGATAAAATACTTATTGCTTTCCTCCACATACTTCTTTCATATTGTTCTACTTCTTAGTCATGCTAAAGGAGTTTGCCACATTTCAGCCAATCTGTGCTTTGTAAACCTGTTGTCTATTGTCCAATCTGTAACCACCGAGTCAGATCTTGCCATACAACTGCAGTAATCATAAATCCTTCCACTTAAAAGACATCAGGTAAAGTCTCAGCCTAGCCAGAGGAAGCTGAAGAAAATAACATTCTAGAAATACTCGCAGCCACTAGAGATGAAGGCCTCTTACATTTACATAGGCACAGGTTCACACTAACCGTAGGCAGATTGCCAAAGATCTAATGTTTTGATGAATATCACATCTGAATTTTCTCTATAACCAATTTAAGTCTTTGAGACTGTCTTTGAGGTCCCCCACAGCAGTAATGTTTTCAGTGCTTTGACCTCTTGCATTGCAGCGCTTTGAATTTGCAGAGGGAAAGGTAAAGCAGGCAAGAACACCACTGTGATAAAGAGCTAAGAACATATGTTTGAATTACCAGAGACATACAGTTGTTAGCTTTATACATATATATAGTGTCAATTACGCATCTAAAATTCCAGCACCTACAAGACTGAAACACAACATCATTGAAGACTGAAAAAAGCTTAGTGAAAGAGGAAGAGATAGAACTAAGGAAACTTTCTTCTCCTAAGACCTAGTAAGGTAAGTTTTCATTAGATATTAACAATTATGGTTCAAGACAACCTCACTTTGTTGTTCAAGAGTATTAAAATATTCCATACTTAGTCCTCCTTGCTATTTATTCCCAAAGAGACTTATAAATGTCAGAAAATATTCTCGCTCTAGCAAAAGTCATGAACACATGCCGTACTGGAAATGATTTTATTGGTAAAATTCTTTGCAGTTTCTGAGAAAATGAGATCCTGAAAGGTCTTAATTCTGCAGACTACAGCAAACTGTACGTTTAATAAAGGGCATCCAAGCAGAAAGGAAAATTAATTCCTTGTCTCAAAAGTTTTTTTAATGTTTAGAAGGGGAAGGGATCATTAGAGGCAGGGGGAGTTCCTTCGCTTGCTCCCATCCCATTGAGATCAGTCAGTGCTACAGTCCTACACACCCTTCTGCGCTGCTTTATATTTAGAACTCAGTAAAGAATAAAAAATAGCAAATCATACACCCACTCTGCTTTAGAGAAACAAACATGCTAGTCAACGGAAGATATAAATAATCCCCGGGTGACACCATGGGACGCCTCATCCGGCGGCTGCAGGCGAGCTGCTGTCCACTGTCCAGCAAAGCTGCTCAATGTGCCTCATTAATCTCTTTTCCAAAGTGGTGGATTCTTTTTTGGGAGATGGCCCAGTTCATGGAGGAGTCATTTTTTCCCCCCCATCAGCTGAGATCAGTCACCGCTCCTAATCCAGCCTCTGCTCTTCCCTCTCCAGCAGCGATAGCGCGACCGGCTTGCAGGAAGCACCTCCGAACTCCCTATTCATAGCCTGGGCAGGGCAGAGGAAGGCGAGAGCAGGCAATCAGATACAGAGTGATAGGAAAAGTGTGATCTTCCTTTCCCTTGATAATGGCACCAGTTTCTCCTCTCAGTTTTAACCTTTCAGACACATTTAAGCACCCAGCCTCACACGATGGTAACTCCAGGCTTTTATGCACCTCTTCCCAAATCAAACTGCATAGTTCTGGGCATAGATGAATATACCAGAGAAAGTGAACACAACTGCTCAGTGCAGTGAAAGAGCTACTCTGGGTTCCTATGCCAAGAACTGTGAAGGCATTTCTACTGAACACTGTGTTTATGTTTCGTTAGACAAAATGGATACAATTTCCTGGAAGCAAAACATGAAAAAAGGTTTTCAAAATCCAGCTTTCCTTCTCTGCCACAAGTTATCTTTAGTGAAAAGTAAAATTTTAGGAGGGACGCTATGCCCCCCCTTAAAAATACTGATGAGGCCGGCATGTAAAACTAGCAGAACTTACAGACAGACACATGCAAGGATTTCAGGACCAGGAACGTTTTGATGTTGAAAACAGAGGGAACCACGGACCTTTGGAGACTGCAAGTTATGGTGCTGGCTAAGTGAGGCCTGGGGAATTGCAAGGCAAGAAGCTGCTGTTTAAATTTCATTTGAATTTTGTCATGTCCACGTGAAGTCTCCTGTGAGCCTAGCTCAAGCCTGT
Source organism: Tinamus guttatus (assembly GCF_000705375.1). Next base: position 115,835 of record NW_010581318.1, read on the forward strand.
CCAGCTTCACGGGTGCTTGCAGACGCAAGGGAGGGCACTAGTGTAAGGGCATTAAAGACTCCAATACACTTCCTAGACTGCGGTCTTAGCCACACCAAGGAACAGAGACAAATTGTTAACCAAACTGCCAAAAAGTGCCAAAAGCTGATGATCAGTTCCTTGCCCTCAACATGAGGTGCACCGGGATAAAATAAGAAAGAAAAATAAAAAAGGGGTGGAGGGCGGTTTATAGGGGATGGAACTGGCATATTTGTTGCTCCCAGCCTGCTTAACAAAAATAAGGAACCTGTGACCTGTACTCAGGGAGGCTCAGGCTGCTCCTCAGTGGGCTGGAAGGAACCTGGGATTTTAATTTACTTGCTCAGTTGTTCTTTCTGACCTGTAACAAGAGCAAACACAGCATGAAATGAAGGACTGATTGCCCTGGAAAACTGTCAGATGATTGGAATGAGAGAAGAGTATGTGTGTTT
>NW_010581318.1:123225-192054 GCF_000705375.1 Tinamus guttatus
TGTTTTCCCCCACAAAGTGGGGAAAACCAAAAAAAAAAAAAAAAAAAAAACAACAAAAAAAAAAAACACACAAAAAAACCCCACTTTGCTGCAGGCTTGGAAAATTCCAGGTTGCCCAGCCCAGAGAGCTCCACAAGCCCCACCAGCCCACTGCCTCATCCTTCAGGATATCCTTCTCACTGCACACTGAGACCGCGAGCAGAAAACCTGGGAGCAAAGCAGCTGTAGGAGTGACCTTTCAGGTTTTTTTTCCCTCTTTGATAACTTAATCTGCAAAATAGGAAAGAAAGTTATCCATACACCTTGTTCTATTGGCCTCTCTCATGCAAGCTGCTTCACAGGTCACCTTGCTGCCACAAGCACCAGCTGCTCTCTTGAAGGTTCTGAGGCTACATGTTAACATGCGAAATACATAAATTCCCTTTTTTCTACAGGTAGGAAAAGAATTATCTCCACCAGTTAATGTACCCCAACACACACACATATAGATACATGTATTATTCAGGCAGGCACCAGCTGCTCTCTTGAAGGTCCTGAGGATACACGTTAACATGCGAAATACCTAAATTCTCTTTTTTCTGCAGGTAGGAAAAGAATTATCTCTACCAGTTAATGCACCCCAACATATGCACACATATAGATACATGTATTATTCAGCTAAAGGGCAAGACAAGAATAAACAAGATATTTGAGCTGCATCTTAAGTGCAGATCAGAAGGAAGGAATCTATTGTGGGTAGAAAAACACAGGTAAAGACAACACATGTATCCTCACATGGACTCTTCTCCTGCCCTAATATAAGCCAAAGGAGCTCCTTTACCTCTCTGAGGCACTGGACACCACAGGTTGCTCCAAATGAGTTGCTCTAGGAGACCTTCTTTGAGAGCAACCCACGGAGCCATGTTTGATATGGAGCCGCCACCTCCATATCCCTCACCCAAGGCACTCAGAAAAGCCCCATCCTCTCCCCACCTAGTGCCTCTCCTCTCTGTAATGCACCTCTGCTATCCTGAGCCAGAAACGGACAGATGACACAGGCACACATTTGTCTGCTGAACGTGGAATACACGCAGACATCTCACACCTCCTCTAACGCCAAGCCAAAATCAACACCTGAAAGAAGTCAGCTCATTAAAACTGAGTGCAGGTGGGAGAAGGAATCCTTCAAAACCTGTTACTTGTGTAATATCCCATCTGCTGTTGTTGCTGAAACTCCTGCCCACAGACTAATGAAGCACTTAAAAAAAAAAAAAAAATGGCAGATTGGAGCCTGTACATCTCATCATTTTCCTCCTAGTAAAATAGATGACTGAGGGCTAAAAAACAAAGCAAGGGCTGCGCTGCCACCACATGGTCATAAGTAGAGATGGAGGGAATTTTAGGATAAAAAAATGCTTACAATTCATAAGGCACCAATTCATTGAGCCTATCAGTTTTATTTATTTTCTTGCCTCTGCAGCTGTGGGTACTGATCCCAAATCCATCCGATAGTTCTCAGGCCATGGAGAAGGTCTGCCCTGCAGCCAAGGTTCAGGGGGCACCCTGCCCTCATATCTCAGCTCTGGGGTACTTTCACCAAGCAGGCAGCAATGCCGGAGCTGCTCAGCTACCCTGCTGTCAAAGACACGGGAAACATGGACTTGGCTTCTGGCCCCATCCTATAAAGCTTCTTGGCCATCATGAGTGGAATCAGAACTGGAAATGTTTTTAAATTTCTTGGAGTGCTGAGGAACAGTAGAGCAATTAGCTACTCCATTTTCCCAGATTTTTTTTTTTCTACAAACAGTAACCATTTTTGCCAGTCTTTCCCCATTTTAGAGGAGCAGTTTCTCAATATCTCTTAAAAATATCTAAATGACACGTTAACCCTTCTCAGAACACAGGGTTTTGTAAAGCCCCATACACATCTTTCTACTGTGAAGTTCAACTCAAAATCTGAAAAACAAATCACAGATGGCTGCTTTAAAAACGCAACAGCAACAGAGTCATCTTAGGGGGAAGTGAGAATATGTCTATCCACATTTACTTATCTTTTTATTAAGTGTGAATAACTTTAAGATATCTGATTAAAAAGAAAATAAAATCTGTAAATAAATCAGGGAAAACTTCCAGTACTCTTATTTTTTGTGACAAATATTTCCAACCGTTAAGAGTCACTTCCAGCCTTTATTAATAAAGAATGACACTGCCTATGTTCTAGCCAAATCATTGTTCAGGGATGTGAAAATCATCACTGAGACACAGAAGTGACAAAAGATTATAATTCCAAAATAGTTAAAGGACAAGTCTTGTGATGATTCAACTATATATCATAAAGGAGGTTATAATTATAATGTTTATTGTCTGTCATGAGAATTTCATTACCCTACAGCTTTAGATAACTTAATAGGTTAAAGACACTGCCTCAGGCATTTAGTGGGATATAGTCCTTGTCTGACATCAGTGAAGTGTGAAAATGGATTCGTTCATGGAACATACTATTTATAGTGGAAAAGGGCTGATTCCCATTATAATATCTACCTCACGCTGTACTTGGCTTATTGTTCCTTGTAATTCTCCAACCATAGACACGGCTACATATCATCCTGTCTCCAGCCTGTCTTAGAGGGAAAGATTTTTGGGATAGGAATATTGGAAAAAGGTTAAGATCTATGAGATAACCAACTCTTCTGGTTTGGGACGGATTAGCTGTGAAGTCCACACCGACCTTCCTGTTTAACATGAAAGGCTACATTCTGCATTTTCACTATTATGACTATCATTTATTTCACCCTGAATCATTTCCATTGACATGTGTCAGTGCTTTATTGTGATGGTTTTGACCTCAGTGAAGAATTCATAGGAATCTTTTGCTCCCTCCCTTCCTACACCCGAGGCCTTCATCCCACCAAATGGCAAATTCAGGTCTCTAACAAGCCAGCAGTTGGTCCACACCAACCCAGACTGGAGTCTTTGTGCCACCCGGTGAACGCGGCTCACATTGCTGGACCACACAGTGGCTGCCAAGCCATATTTGACACCATTGGCTCTTTCAATCGCTTCCTCTTCTGTATCAAACGCTACCACACATGTTACAGGACCAAAGATCTCTTCTTGCATGCAACAAGATTCATCCTTGATTTCTGTAATAACTGTGGGCAGCATGAAATATCCTTTCTGGTTGCCAGCTGAGAGAGTTAAGGAATCCACTCCCTCTCCACAGAGGATCTTGGCTCCTTCAGCCTGAGCTTTCTTCACATAATTCCTTACCTGGGGAAGTAGCAGAAAAACATCAGTGCTAAGACAAAACCTACTTCTGAGATTTCATCTTTCCAGGCTGGATAAAAGATGAGAGCAGCTAAGCTTCATGTGACATCACCTTTTCGAGATGCTCTTTACTTATGAGTGCTCCCACGTTGACAGTAGGATCTGAAGGGTTTCCAACCTTCCACTTCTTAGTCTCTGCTACAAACCTCTTCAAAAACTCATTATATATGCCCTTCTGAACAAAGATCCTGGAGGTGCAGAGACAGATCTCACCCTACCACAAAAAAAAAAAAAAATCTGTTCACAACACCTTCTATTACTGACAATTATTAGCAGTTAATTCCCCAAAATGATACATGTGTCCTGCATCCTCGGGAGAGGTACATCTTTGGCAAAGCTCTGCCTTTTAATTTATTTCCAGCATGTCAACTTGAAGCTAGAATTGTAAAGCACCTACTTCCTTGAATGAATATCAAGTGTTATCTGTACGTGAGCCTAACGACATTTTGTTGCCTTACAAATGCCTAGGAAGGATCATATTCCTTATTATTTTGCTTCCCTGTTTCTAGGAAAAAGAATATGATCTCCCGTTTTTCCACTTACGGCTTGCTGACAAGACAGGATCCTAAAGCAAACCTTGATGGTTTAGGATGTGGATTCAGAGGCATGTGCACACCTCCCCAGCACTCCTTCCATAAGCACCATTCAGAATGGAGAGGTACCTGGTTGGCAAAGCTGGACCGCACCGTGGCAGGGACACATTGGCTCAAGTCAGCGTCATCAAAGATGAGGGCAGGATTTTTACCTCCCAGCTCCAGCGAAAGCTTTTTGCAATGAGGAGCACTTTTCTCTGTGATACGCTGGGCCGTGAGCGTGCTCCCGGTGAAGGAGATCAGCGGCACGTCGGGATGGCACACGATGGCTTCTCCTGCCTTGGAGCCCGTTCCAAACACCACGTTCACCACCCCATGTGGCATTCCTCATGGAAAGAAAGGCACAAAGTGACCATACCTTCAATTCATTGTGTGTCTTTGAAGTTATGATGTTACTAATAGTTCCAGAGAAACAAAGATTCATCCCTAACTTACAGGGTAGCCGGAATACATAATGCTTGATAACTTTGAAGGGCATGGATTGAAAGACAAAAAATAATTTCATTGATATATCACAGTTGCCTAATATCCATCATCAGAGGTTCATTTTTTAGTTATTATGTCCTGGGGCAAAAGCAGGTATCCTCCAGATTCTTTTTAATAGTTCCTGCAGACCAAATACAATGTTGACACAGGAACCAAGAGCTGGTTGTCACTGTCTCACTCTCCTGTGGTTCCCTGTGCTGGCTCTGTGGATGTGGGGAATCCTTATGGAGAATGCAGGAGTGGGGAAGGAGACACAAAAAGATAGTGCGAAAAATGGGAAATAGCTTGGGATGGAAAGATGGAATAGCATGAACACAAGAACAAAATTTTCAGTTCTCCAATGCAATATTCAACTACAGTAGACAGCTTTTCTCGATTCTTTGCATGCTTTCTGATTTTGAGAGGAAACAGTGCCTGAATCAGCAGACCCACCTCAACCACAATCCCTAACACAAAGGGATTTACCTGCTTTTTCAAAGAGCTTACACATCATCCAAGCTGTGACGGATGTCATCTCACTTGGCTTGGCAACCACAGTATTTCCACATGCAATGGCAGGAGCTATTTTCCATGTCAACAAGTATAGTGGCAAATTCCAAGGACTGATTAAACCAGCTACATAACAAAGGACCCAAAAATGGAAATTCAGTCTTATTGCAATCGGAAATTTGATTCTCTAATCTCAGTTATAAAACAAGTATAAACCAATGGAGATTTATTGGCTATAAACCAATGGAGGGAAATTGGCTATGGCTTTTTACATTCATACAACTGTGCAAGAAAACCACAGCCAAGATTATATCTCATAAACAATAATTTTAAAAGATTCGTCTAAATTATCCTGATGATCTGTACCCTCTAAGTGAATTTTGCTGCTGTTTTGGAGAAGAATCTTATGTTCCCCATTTGATTTTTAGTGTTTTCTAGGAACATTAACACAAGGCTAGCCACTCAGACTATTTACACCAATTAGTCTGGGGTAATATCCTGTGTGCAAATTCTAACAGACAACAGCAACAGTTAAAGCAGTGGTTAGCTCAGCCCATTCTTCCTTCTGTATTTTTTTTTAATTAAAATATATGGTGCATATTTTCCTGAAAAATTCTAGCCAAAATGATTACAGTACAAATTGCTATTTTCACAAATTACTGAATCACACACACAAAAAAAGTTCAGTAGTTGCCTTTGGGAATATTTTTTCCTATGCATTGGTAGCAAATAGTGCAAAACAAGCTGTGACTGGCAGGTATAGCTGCTCAAAAACTTAATTCTTTGGTGTTTGACTGTGCAGACACAAGAAAGGAGCTTCAGAATTTGAGCAACCTTTTTTTTTGAATGACAGTAAATTATATGTTCCCCATTTGTCACAGAAACTGTTAAAAGAGTCCTCTGGCTTAGCTGATTTTATTCTTGAGAATAATTCAAATAATAATTTGGACCATTCATACATAATTGTATAAAATACATAACACAATCATGAACGCGTCACTTATGCTGAGCATAGGGAGCATTTCTGAAACAACAGCAACATCTAGTGGCTGGCTTCAGCAATTCCCCAATCAAAAAGGGTTCAAACATCTGTCTATAGCCAGACAGGCTGAAATGTCCAATTGCGTATACTACTGCTGCTCCCCAAAGCCAAGAAGGATTTAGCTATCACAGCAGAAGCTGCAGCTAAGGGTTCTGAAAATCCTATTTCTCCACAGCAGTAATGCGTAGTTATGCACACAGGCAAATATGCACAAAATACAAGAGAAATTTGGAAAGTGGGAGCTACTGAGGAAAAAAAAAAAAAAGTGAATTATCCAAGTAGCATAAATTATTTTACATTAAGTTGCTCATGCTTTAGCAGACTGGCCATATTTAACATGAAATTCAGAGACAGCAGAAGTTAGCTTTGGAAAAGCTCTTTTCCAAAGCTCCTCTTTCGTTTTTGACCTCCCTTCAGGGCAGACAGGCCGCCAACCCTTCCAGCGCTCCGGGTTTGCCTTACCGACCCCGACGGGTGTCCTCGAGGTGTAGTGCAGGCAGCCCCCGGCTGCCGCCGCGGCGCACTCCGCCGTGCGGTGAAGGACGGAAGAGGCGAAGAAGCGGAGGTTGTACACTGCCCGCGGGATGTCCACTGTCCTAGCAAATGCTATAGTTTTGCCTGAAATGTAAAGCAAGCGCACTGCTGTATTGCCGCGGGCAGAACGGGGCCCACCTGAACACCACTGCTCTGAAAACTACAGCTTGCATTCGTAAGGGAAACTGTCTTTTCTTCTCTGCCCGTCCCTGACACAGTGTAGTCACACGCCATGAAAACAGCTTCCTTTTCTAGAGCATTACAAGAATGTAACGATTGAAGTCAGCATGTAGAAATGCTGAAAAGCAAGACTTAAATTGCCACAGGAATACAAAAATCAATGACAGCTTCTACAGTAAAAGTTATTAATTAACAGTTACGAGTGCACATCAACTGGCAGTTGCACTAACACTTTACACTATAGCAAAAAAGAGGATCAGACCCTCAATTTTGATAATCAGCAATGCACTCATTTTCTCAGGATCTGGGATCAACAACTGCAACTTTTACCCTGATCCTTTGACTCGGCTTGTGCAAATGCTTCTAGATCCTGTTCAATCAGGTCTGCCAGTTTGTTCAGGATCTGAGATCTTTCCCATGGACTTTTTGAGGACCAAATTGGGAAGGCATCTTTGGCAGCTCTGACAGCAGCTTCCACCTAAAAAAGTGAAGCAGAGATGGCAAATATTCACAGAGAGTTTTAGACACAGCTTCAAGCAATCAGCAGATCAACTCATTTAAGGCGTTACTAATGCATAAGCATTAAGGTGGAGTTAACATAATACTAACATAATGCTAACAAAAGCATTAAGGTGGACTTTTAGTTTAAGACATTTCTCTACTTGGTTTCTCATTATTTTTATTAATAAATTTCTTCACCCTAGGGAAAGCTTCCCTGGTCAGTAGCTAAGAGGACATTGATATATTAAATGATTCTGGCCTGTTACTAATGTTGTCATATCACTGATTCCTGTGCAATCACCAAATATTCCTTTTTATCCGTTCTGCAAATCTGAATTCCAAAATTGTTCCTTCATATTGTGACAAATATTGTTCATATTTGTGTCTGCAAATCAGACTTTATAGTCTACCTAAAAATAAGAGCCAAAGACGAAAGGACAGAGAGATATCGGTATGAAGGGCAAGGCAGGAAATAAACCAACACACATAAGGTCACACAGACCACTGGTCAAGCCCAGAAACCTAGAATTTACTCTTTCAACCACAGACCAAAAACCTGCAGCTCAGGGGTTGAAGTCTGCAGGCCATCAGCTACTGAACAGCTGGAGCAGGGGCAAAACTGGTCTGCAAAAAAAGACAACCTTTTTTGTCCCACATCTCATGTGTTGATCGAGCCAGGTATGAACAACAGGAGCTTCTGGAGCCTGAGCCCCTGACTTCTACATGCAGCAGGACAGAGAAGCTTCTACCTCATGTAGAGGCAAGAGGTGATTGAACCAGGCAGAGCTTCCCAGCTCTGTAAAGAAACTCAGTGGAATACATACCTACAACCTCATAAAGAAAAGTCTGATATGGCACACTGCCCTGGAAACATCTATACCTCCCCTACAAATTAACCTGTTTTTCCCTCGTTCTGTCATTAGGTGCCATTGTGGTGCTGCATCTCATCTACTTTCCTCTTTGCTGCCTCTTCCACCTGGTGCTGCATGCTTCAAAAGAAATGCTTGATAGACAGCAGAGAGAAAATTAGTAGAGCAAGGAATGAAGTGGCAGTAGATTGATTCAAAAAAAGTAAGTGGAAAAAAACAGAGACTTGTGCAGAAGAACTCTGAGGGAAGACATGTTACACGATTACTTAGTTTGACTAACAAAAAGAAGCAAAGAAAGTCAAGCCATAAAGAAAATATGCATAAGAATTCAGCTATAAACTTTTGTCTGAAACACTTCCTCCTGCACATGAAAGACTAAACACCAAAGAACATACAATTCAGAACTATCAAAAAGGTTAATACTAAAATACATTATACATTACACATTATACAAGAGCATTCATTCTCAGGATATTGTTTGTTTTTTTTCTGATAGATGATGCAGATGAGCAATCTCTCCTTTAAAGGGAGGTTTTCCAGGCCTAATTAGCCATCAGAATCCTGCATTTTGAAAATAAAAGCAGCTACTTAACCTGTTTTGATGCTGGCTGTCTAGAGCTCAGGTCATCCATCTAAGGGATACAGGAAAATCCTGAAAAACATTGAGGTGGGATTCTACCACTGAAATGGCCAGTGCAGCTGACCGAGTTTTAAATTCTGGGGTCAAGAACAGATTCTGACTGGTTCCTATTTTGCCTTCTACTTTCCAATGAAACCAACCAAAATGACATCGATTCTTGGTAGAAACTAGCAGCCTGAGTGCTTTGTTGAACATAAACCTCCACATTCATTTTGCAATATGGGACTGCTCTTCAGTATATTCCATTAAGCATCAGTGGATATCAGTTCTGCAGAAACCTCCCTTTTTGTGCAGCTAAGAGAAGGAATAAACTGTTTTCATAGGTGTTTAAATTTAGTTCCAGATCCCCACAAAACCACTAACTTAGAAAGATAAAAGATAAAAAAAAAAAAAAAAAAGCATCATTCTTTATATACCTGTTACTTTATGTTCATTAGGACTATAGTGCAGAATGGTTGGTAGCCTATTTTTGTAGGCTGTTCTTGCACTCTCACAAGTCTCCCATTTTAATGATTCTGCAAATAAACAGGGAGATTTGCACCTGCACATCAAAGAAAAGTCTTTGCAGGCATAAAGACTTTTGCAATGAACTTGCACAAATGTATTCTAGCGAATCCAACCTGTTACACTTTAACCCTTGATCATCAACATCTATCAAATATTTACCCAACTGAAATTACAGTGCAAAGGTTTCTGCTGAGGGAAGCAAAAAGCGAATGGTCAACAAGACTGAAATGCAATGAAGTGAACAAGTACACACAGATGCAGCTTTTTTACAAGAATATTTTGAAAATGAAATAAGGCTGGACATTATTAGCCAACATTTTCCAAGCCTTTAGTATGATCCAACATTTCCAGCCATTTCTTCCCATAACGAACCCGAAACACTACAGTAGACACACTCTTTTCAGTCACTTAGGAGAAGCATCAATGAAATTGCAGTTCCCAAAATGAGTTACCTATTGCCCTACCTCACTTGAACACAAAAGACATTCATCTCAATGGGGAGTGCAGGACCAAAAACACTGCATGGCTGCTCCTGCTGATTGATGAAGACATCAAGCTACATTATAAAGGAACATACACTCATCGCAGCCAGTTCCTCACCCACGCTTAACATCCAGCTCCAAATTTCAAAACCAAAAAGGACTGGAAGGTTCCAACCTTCCATATTTTCCTTCAATGTTTTAAGGAAGAGCCAACAAGACAAAAGCCTTTTAAATGACAACAGCAAACAATTGAGACACTGGAAGAGAACACCTTTGTTTGGATACAGAAGAGGCCAATAAACCCTCTCTCTCTCTTCCAGAGCTCTTTATACTTACAGCCATTACAAGTATTACTGGTAATGCCTGTACGAAGCTTTTCTTTCTTATGCAAGCTGAAAGAGCTACACTACAACTGACTTAACTGAAGCTCTTTTGATTTACACTAGCTTAAGAATCAGTCTGTTCCTTTCTAACTGCAAAACGTAAAAAAAGTAAAAATAGAGGTATTTGTTGCAGCAGCAATAAAACGACATTGTCATACAGTCAAGAACTTAGTCATTTAAATGTTAAGGGGTTAAATGTTTTTCTAGTCTCTCACCTTTCACACTCCCCCACTCAAAACATTCACACTATTCGCATTTTACACTCTCTTTTTACTTTCTTGTACATTTGGATACTACTCACCTCTTCTTTGCCACTGTCTGGCACCCTGCAGTAGACATCTCCTGTTGACGGATTATAGGAGTCTATGTAGGACGAACAGGGAACAAATCTGCCAGCTATAAAGTTTTCCAGCACTAAAAGAGTCTTTGAGGAAGACATGGTTAGTAGCTTGCTTTATCTATGATTTTTTTCCTAAGAGGTGTCAGTTTAGATTAGTAGTTTTGTATTATTTGCACTGCTAGCTGAACTCCTCCCTCTCTCTCTCTCCGTCTTCTCTGCATCGCTCACTCAAAAGTGGGAAGGAGCCCCAGCAGCAACAGCAGAAACAAAGAGGAAAGGAGGAATAATTGCCAGGTCTGTGATACTTGTTTTTTTCCTCACAGTTTCAAGCACAGAGGCAGAATAAGTTAATATCTTAAAAATCTGCTCTTCTGCATGTACAGAAAGCAAAACACTAAAGAAGGTAGGAAAATAATGGCTTGGCACAGAAATTTATTTCTGTAGCAGTTGTTAAAGGTACAGAAAGTTATTTTGTAACTATTGTTATCAAGTAATTCAGCACCTTCAAGCCCAGCCCGGAACCCACCGTCTGCCACCAGACAACATATAGCGGAGGTGCTTTGACTGCCATGTCTGTAGCTCATTTACTGCTTTGTCATGAATATTTTTGACTGTAATCTTTTTCAATCAGAATAATCCCCAAGACATTAACCAGTACAAGAGGCTGAGGCTTCATTTAAAAAATGATGAGGAGTTGCACTATCCTACACAACACCCTCGCCAGCATACTGTTTAAATTTAGTTTTTGAAAAAGAAGCTAACAGGGGCTTTTCCTGGAATGGAAAGCATGATATTCCAGTGGAAATCATCTTACTAATGTTACACACAGAATTCTGTTAGTCAAGTTTTGCTTTGACATCCCAAGAACCTGAAATCCCTGTAATACAGCAGCCAGAAGATATTTCTCTTCAAGATATATTTTTTTAGATTCCTATAAATTGTTCAAGACTGTCTATCATCCCTGCATTACCCATTTATTCCAACCATCATTGCCATTTTCAAGAGCAGTATTTTAATCCCAGGAGACTGAACATGTAGATCAGCAGTTTATGAGGTTTTCAGACCCTAGACCAGTGTCAACTCATAAAACTTCTTGTGGATCAACATGGAACTGCAATTTGATTGAATAAAGGTGATATGGCTTTATTGCCCAATAACAAATCTATTCATCAACCATCTGAGGCCTCTGGGCAGAGCTCAGATCGATGTTGAAAGATAGGGCAGCCTTGTGTTAAAACTATAATATTGGGGAATACCTCTAGCTATCCCAAGCTACAAATCAGGAAACCATGAAATAGTTTTTCTAGTCACAGAGTACAGAGCCTCATAATTTATCATGCATCCATATGTGAATGGGGTTATTGGAAGCTCATTTTCAGAATTGTGATTTCTTACACATAAGCAAAAAGAGTTATGCTGAAGTCTTAAAATTGAAGAAACATTCTTCGACTTCCAGCGTTTTAGCTGTCCCTTGACTTAAAACCAATTTAAACATTTTTTAAATTTGAAGGCAAGTTCAAGTGGAGCAGGTTCAACACAAAAGTTTGGCAGCAGCAAGTTCTGGAATCCTACAAACACAGAAACCTTTATGCCTGTCTTGTAAGCACTGGGAAGTATTTAAATAAAACTTACAGACTGTGAGAAGTAACAAATAGTACATAATTCATAGGATAGCTTCAGTTTGGGCAGTAACAGTTTTGATATAGTTCATTTGTAAGATCTGACATCAGTTCATTTCAACATACAGCATTACTGATACTTCCACAAACATGCATGCAGTCAACAGCACAATTTACATAAGTCAAGTGCATGTATATGATGAACTGGAGCTAAGCACGTGACTACAAAAAAGTAACCTCTCACCAGGACAAGCACGAATGCATGACTTTGCACTAAACAGAGGTCATAATTTTCTGTGCTCTTCACTACACAAGGGGTGGCTATATTTCAGTAAACTGAAATGACTGATGCTTTGAAGCGAGTATTTTAGTTCTTCCCCTGCACTATAACACAGGATAAAAATTATAGTCTTCTCCATACTGCACTCATATATATGGTTCCCAAGATATATGGGATCTTCTCTCAGTTCCTATAAAAACCTTCAAAGTTGTTGGAAAATGTGCCTCTCCTGGATTGAAGCTGGAGATGGCAGAAAGGCCTGATAGGATTTATCTGTCAAGTGGTTAAATCTGTCCTCTTACTGAAAAATGGGAAGGAGTTACAGGCTTCAGGAAGCACAATAATCTGATTTAAGCATATATTCCAAAATTAACTACCCAACTGGTGTTCAAAAGATCACGAATTCGGAGACTGTAAAGTACACAAACATGAGTTGAAAATTAATTCCATAGAAAGAAGCCATAGGCCAGTTTCTCATCTTGGCTCACTAACTCACATATGGAAATCAATAAATGATTTAACAGAGTTTAGAAGTATTTAAATAAGACATCAAGAAGGCAAAAAATATGCTCAAAGCTATTTTATTATTCTTACATTTTAAAAAATAAAATTAGCCAATGTTGGCACAGCTTCCACTACACCGCAAAAGAAACTTTAAATAAATTTGGGGATAGAAAAAAACAATCCTAAGGTAACACTACATGCCATTTTCTGCAAGTATATAGTTCTTTTTTCCCTGAATATGCATTCAACTCAAACCTCAAAATATATTAGACCAATTAAGTTACTTTACTGAATTAAATGTGCAGCAAAAAAGCAAATCAAAGAAAATATGTAAACAATTTATGGCTGGAAGAAGTTTGTTTCATGATAATTCATCATCTTATTCTCTAATTGAACTTTCTAAGCATGTTTCCATCAGGTTCTTTAAGGGGTAATTCCACATGGAGAAACACATGGACTTTTGAGATGAGAAAGTGCAAAATTAACAATTCCTTGTCAGTTGGCATCTTGCTCTGCAGTGGGAGAGACTGATGAAGGGCTCCCCAGAAATCTAATATGATATGACTTTTGTCATCACGTTTTGCCCCCAGTTAGCTGCACTTGTTCCTTCGACTGAAGTAACTGGATTCTTAAAAGTGTGGATATCTGACTGCATTTTGGTTGGATTGCGGAAGTTCTGGATCTGCTGTCATTCTTTAATCTATAAACAAAAGCAAAAGAAAGAAATCCATTGAAAAATAAAGTTCTAAACAGTCACAGATTTTTCATGTGCTTCAAAGCACAGTCAATTGATGCACAAAATTCCTTCTGCTCTGACATTCTCTGGAACAAGATTGCAGGTACTAAGTAGTAATTCCCAGAGAATAGTTAAAGAGTTATTCAGTCCCCAGTTCTACAAACATCAAGCATCACAGATTTAAATAAGACCTATTCACTTGAAGTTAAATCTAAGCATAAACGGGTACAAGATTAAAGCCTGATTCTGGATGCTGTTTTAGACAATGTGAGATTATATTTCTCTCCATCGTACCTAAAGTTTTAACTTAAGTTCTGATCCAAAAATAATAGCAAGATTTTGAAAATAATAGAAGGACATTTTTATTTTATTCTATTAGAAGGTGAAACATTGGTATTTACCTCCACAATATGTGCCTTCTCCCACTGAAATTGGACCAGAAAATATCTACAGACATCAGTAATAATCAAATGCATAGCTACTTTTAACATTGACAAAGTAAAATATGGCACAAAAACTAGCAACAGCAAAAATAGCTAACATTTCTTATTTACAAACATCTTTTGACACACAGTTTGATTTCAGAACAGCAGATGTATTATTAAAATCCTGAAGGGTTATTTTTAACTGGAGAGAGAAAAAAAAAATCAGAAGTTCTAAACAGATGCTTCTTGAACACAACTGTGACAAGCTTCCCATACAGTCTTTTTTTCAAAAGAATAAATTTACTTTTCAAGTCAAAGGGTGTAAAATCAAATAGGACTTAATTATAAAAACGTTATGTCATGCATGGTGAGTGTAGAGAAAGCCATAAGAGCATCATACCTCTGTGATAACTCCTGCAGCAATAGTGGAACCACCGTAGCGTAACATAAACCTCCCCAGCTCTTTAAAATCCTTATATAACTCTAGAGCTACAGGCCTTTGAGTTTGTAGTTCTATTAAAGCATTCTGTCCTTTAGTCAGTAACCTGCAGGGTTAAATAAGCAGAAAATCCTATTGCTAATTCATATATGCATTAATTTAAAAAGAGAACAATGAATAAAGGACAAAAATCATCCTGTAAAGCCAAAAGAAATTACAATGACCAAGGTCAATCTCAAGCAAAACAAAGGCCACAGGACTGAAAACACATTTGCCTGCAACATACCTTTTTAAAAGACATTTGTGTTTGTTTTAAAACTTTCCAGGGACACACTTGGCAAATTGTTTCGAAGTTAATTATCCCATTTAGTAACTACTTTTTACATCCAGTGCAACTCTGTCTTGTTTCAAACCCAGTCCTAACAACTAAAGAGGATGTGGGGTTCATTTACTTCACCAGCTCATTATTTTGTGGAAGTCATTCTTTTCCCACTTCCTTCCCATTACCTGTCAGCAACAACTTTAGCCACGCATTTTTTGGCAAAGGATTTTTCTGATTTTGTTACAGCTCTCAAATAGCACTTCAACCCAAAGACAGCTTTAAATCATAGTGGGATGTTCCCATAGCTTAACTGCTGGAAGAAGACAGATTCAGAGAAACCTAAATCTGTTGTTGTTCTCCAGCCTCACTGCCTAGCAGAGTTTATTTTAGGCAGTAACACACTTTCGGATTTATACCAGGAATCCCCCCGGAATGTAATGACAAAGGTATTTCTTATCCCCTTTAAAGTACAGGGCTGTTGACCTGGAATTGATTCCTGACCCTGCAAGACACCTTAGGCAAGTCATTTTACTTCTTGGGTCATCAGTACTTAGTAAGTGGGTATAAGTAGTTCCCCTTTATAAAGCACTCTAAAAAAAAAAAAAAAGTGAAAGCAATCCAAAAGGAAAATATACTTTCATCTCCTTATTGCTTCATAATAGAACCTACTTGATTTGCCACACATTAACCAAAACTCAGCTGCCCATTCCTCTGCTAATTATTAACTACTCAACACACTTACTTCGGTTTTTTCTTTGTCACTTCACCAGTGCTTTTGTGCAGGACGCTCAATAATCTTCTAATAGTAGCAGGTTCGCTTACGGTTTGATAGTGTAAAAGCACCTAAAATAGTTTTATTTTGTCAGTTATTGAAGTCTCTAAAACAAACAAATTCTACTTGTCAATACTTGAAGATATTAAGTTCTTTTTAATTAAGACTCATTTTCTCAACAAATGTGTCAGTTTCTCACAGGAGTCTGCACCTCAGTTTCAATAACTTTCTCTATTATCTAACTTCTTTATCTCTGCAGATATGACAAAGGTTACTATTTAATTATAAATATATTTTTCATTTTTAAGAGGACCAAATGGCAGGGGGAGCCAAGAGACAGTCACGTATAATGAAAATAATAACTTTCAAGAGACTCACAGGAAATCCTTTAGTGATCGGAACTTCAATATTAAAGATGAGAATCCGAGCTCTGAAACGGGTACAAGCTTTAATGGGTTCCTTGGGATCACAAAATACACAGCCAACACTATAAGAGGGGAGAATAAGAGAAGCTGATGCACATCATGATATAAAACTGTTAATCACTTACACTGGAAAAAGAAATATTTAAGAACAGAGATAACACTAAAATGTAATTAGAACAAAAATCAG
The DNA here is from genome assembly GCF_000705375.1 of Tinamus guttatus. Next base: position 139,287 of record NW_010581318.1, read on the forward strand.
AATACCTCATTAAAACCCATAGCCAAACTATTTCCTAGATCATGTCTATGGTATTCTGTTGGTACGCATGAAGAAGTTTGTCTTTGTTCAATTGTTCAATAAACAATTACATCCACTGCTAGCCAGTTTCTAAAAATGTCACTATTTCCTGTACTTTGAAGAATTAGACTTTCGTTAGAGATTTTCTGTTCCAGACCAAGAGCACAAAAATGCTGTGAGTTGCCCAAAATTGCAATGCTAATAGCCAAAATTCAACTATTTGGTGAACAGAAGATGATCACAATCAGAACTGTCAAAAAATTAAGCCCTCATCATCATTCATTTCCAAAAAAACTAGTAAGGTGTGTCACAAGAGAGTTACTGCCTGTTACAAGTCATTAAAGTAGACTAGACACAGCTTTCTGAGAGCAGCTAACTTGCTACCTAAAATGAAATGAAAACTATTCCCACAAAGAAACACATGACCAAAGGGAATGAACAACACAAATCTGTAGGTCAAATGAAATGGAATTTCAAGGAACACTTAAAACTTGTTGACAAATTTAATGCCCCTCAAGAAAAATTGACATCTAAAGTAAAAATTTGATCCAAGTCTCCATTCAACAAGTAGAACAGTGTATCTTTTCCTCATTTACCACTGTGTGGTAAATGAAAAACCATTATGAAAATGAAACACGGAATAAAAAATCCCGTACTTTTTCCCTAAAATGAACTATCAAAGCAAGGACTTTTTCAAGCACTAGCTTGAAATCTTGATGTTTGAAGCCCAACTAAAATGCAGAAAAGCTATTCAACTTATGGAACCAGCTATCCAGCCTGAATAAGAATTGACAGCAGCAAATACATACTCCTCAAGGCTTGAGGCTATGCTTAGCATGAAATCTATACACTAAATAAATCTTAAAAGCTATTTGCTAAATGTCTTACAAAATACATAAAAATAAGGTTAGCAAAGCTTCTTTCTGTTTTGATAAAGGTTAAGTATGTCAAATAAACAGCTTCCCATCAATCAGTTTGTTCAGTTTTAAATACTGGCACGCAGTGGTCATTGTTTTGATAAGTTTTGTTACAACGATTAATGATTTGATAAGTTCTTCAAAAATATCTTGTTTCATTTAGCAAAATTTAGCTAAGTAGGCAACTGGGATATCTGAAGAAAAGTCTTAAAAGAAAAAGCTTTCGAAGGTTACCAATGTCAGCACTCGGGCCAAGTAAGAACACTAACAGTATTCTTCTGAAGTTGCCGTTGTACATATAGCAGATGTTTCCAACGTCCGTACATGCAAGCCAGGTGATATGCATCACTTTGGTTTTAAATATCCTGGTAGCCAAATCATTCTTCAAGTAAACCGCTGATTGTGAAGGGTAGTAGTTATAAAGCTTTTCATTAAAAACAAACCGTTACTTAGACTGAAACTCAGTTTTGCTCACTTGATTTTGATGATATCCATGCCGGTCAAAGTGAGACTAATGTGATCTCCTGCTGCAGCCCAATCAACTGGTTCATCATGCAGTGTAATTCCTGGAAATGAGTAAGAACAGAACCTCACAGTGAAGTACCTAGGTTCTGAGCTACAAACAAACAGCTCTGTTTGGGCCATTTGTGCTTCATCAACCATTACTCATCAGTTTTCAATATGAATGGGCTGAGAGTAAAAGCTTTTCAACTGAGAACACTGAGGAAGCACTTTTTTCTCCTTGGCGGGACTCTCTTCTCTCACCCCACCCTGCACACAAGAGCATGGCTCTATTTAAGCAAAGAGGGGACTTGGCGCTTGTCACAGTGCGGATGTCACAGTGCGGATGTCACCGCGCGGATGACGCAGTCCCGAAAATACCATAGTACTGATATCTCTGCCTGCCCCACCCATCCTTTGATGGGCACGCACACCCTAGACCGCATCTTTCATATACTTTAATAGTACTGTGTCAACTTTCATTTACCTTAAGTGGATTTGTTGACTCTTTCATAAAAAAGCGTAACAGACGCCTTTCGTTCACAACGACATTGCATCTGTGAGAAAGCATCTTTAAAAGTAATTTTATTCTGATTTTTAAATGCATTCCAAATGCTTTAAAGATAACCTTGCTGGTGGGGGAAGACAAAACTAACTGCTCCCAATTTTACATTTGGAAGTTCTGGCAGACTCCAAGAAAGAAATTTCTTAGCCAAAAAAGCACCATGTTTTATAAATACTGCACTTATTTATAGGATATAGTTGTATTTCATTGCAGATTTGCAAATTTGTTCCAAAAAGCACCTATCAAGATAGGTCAGAAAACAGCATGCAACTGTAAGCATGTTAAGCATTTGAAGTTCAGCTTCTTGAAATGAATAACTGGAATCCTAATGCACACATGACCTTCAGTTAATATTGTATGACAAATTACCTACTCTTAATACGACTGAAAGTAGATGCTTAATGAACTAATTCCCAGCCTTTATCTACATTTGAACCATATTCACATGCAATGTGTGTAAGGATAAACAAACAAATAATCACATAAATGCACTGGAGGATTCTCAGACAAAATTTCTCTTTTCCGATGCCACTTCCCCCACGGCCACAGCTGACTGAGGGGTGTGACTAGGGCAGTCCGATATCCGCTCGAGTTATCATAACGTTCCCGTGCGAGGCGAGCAATATTTACAAAGGTCTAATCCAGTATACCAAAGAGTTTCCCAAATTAGCACTGAATAAACTGATTTTCAAATCAGAATGACAGTTGCATCGGCAAATTGCTGGATCCAGGCTAGACACACAAGCCCATTCCTTTTGAGGACTTCGTTGTTAATTCATTGGTCAATGTTGCAGGAAATTCACAACTTTATCTTCGATTTTGCATAAGAAACAAAAAAAAACTCTGCAGTACAAAGACAAAGCTTAATTATGAAACAGATAAAATCTTTATCTGCTATCTTAAATATTCCTTTTTCCATATATCAAAAGTATTGGTAGTATTTAAAATTGCATTTTTGACTGCTTTGTAGCTGCTCCACACCTAACCTAAAAGTATGGAAGGATCAATGGCAAATGTTATGAACAACTGCACAAATTTTCAATTTTTTTGCATCTCGTTTGTAAAGAATAATTGTAAAGAATAAAGAATATTGTTGCGAAGAACAACAATAATGTTGTTCAACATGCTCGCACTTTCTGGCAGCAGTAACACTCCACAACCAAGCTGAATATTAATGATTCCTGTGCTGCATATTTTTACAGCAGTGAACTGTGGAGCTCAGATGCTTTTATGGATTCTTCATGAAATAATGTAAAAAAGGTTACAACATTAGGAGTATCTGAAGCTTTAAAAGAGATAAAAAGCATGAAACATTTCACAAACTCTTCAGACATATTTATACAGACACAGTCACATCTGAAGAAATTCGTTTTATGCTTTCACATTTTATGTTTGACAGTTAGTATCAGTTTGACAATCCGTTACCATTTCAGTAACTGCTCCTAGCCCAGTATTGACCTGAAAGTAAACAAGCTTCTGAAGACCGTACCTTTTGCAGTGCAAGTTTCATTGGGAGGCATCGCCAGAAGTCGTTCTCCAACTTGAATATAGCCTGCTTCTATTTTACCAGTCACACAAAATCCCGATCCTTGATCTGAAATAACAGTAATATTTTAAAGTCATTTCATAGCAAGGTCAATTTCCCACCACGAACACTTCAGCAGTGTACAGACAGTTTTAAATATAATAAAGCTTTTACCCTAACAGAGAGTTCAGCACTTGCAAGTTAGACAACTGTGCTTCATAATGAAAATGAAACATTAAATTCAAAACCTCTAGATCTTAAATTTTTCAGAACTTATATCCTTCTTTAAACAAAGGTAGGTGCATGAAGAAGCATGTTTTAGTTTTTCAGTATTAGATTAAGCTTCTTATTTTCTAGCAATTTTATTTAATTCAGCACTTTCATTACAACTGCAGACAAAAATATTCCACAGACACCTTACAGAAATTCTCAGAGACAGACCCCAATTCCTATGCTCCTCACTGTTCAGCTGCCTCAGAATCCCAGAAGCTCCATCTGCAAGTTTCTTTTACTCCTAGAAAGTCAAAGATCAATTCTGTTCTTTCTAATATGAGAAGTTGTTACAACAATGGATGACTTAGTGTTTCCGAGTACAAGATTTACATATATTTTTCTTCTGGAAAGCCCCTATACTTACCTAATACACTATTATTTTAATTGCACATTCTAAAAAATGTGCAATACAAAGCCGCTCTGTACTTCTAGTGCTTCACACATGTATTTACACATACACAACTTAAATGCCTCATCTGCAGTATGTTTATAAAGAACCCTCTGACATGATTTTATAAAGACTTTCACAGTAATTCCAAATGGCAAAGAGGCCTTTTGCTGAACGTTAGAATTCAGTGATAAAGAACTTAGTATTTTGTGTGTCATATTAACCTTAAACCACATGCTACAAATTCCTTTTCTCTCATTACAATTATTGATGAATGCTTCCACCTATCTAGCTGTAAAAGTATTACCAGTACACCTAATAAACTATTTTTCCTCTATTCATTCCAGCAAGTTAGATGAACACAACCAGTTAACAGATGACACAGATATTAGAAGAACTGAAAACTGGAAAAAGAGACTTGCTACAAAAAAAAAAAAAAACCTGCAAGTCATGGTACAACTACCACCTGGATACTGTGCACAAAGAACCCAACACTGGCTCTGCAAGCACCTGCAGACAGCCAGAGCCATGAGCTGGGCCCAGGCTCCCAGCCATGCCCTGCTCTCACGCAGAAGGAATCAAGCACCAGTTCTCCTTCCCTTAACACCACGAGTACCTGTTTGGCAAACCTGTATGTCAGCTAGGACCTCGCTTTGTCACGGGCTCACTACAGCCCGGGAAGGGTGAAGCTCCTTCAGCTGCCACAGCAAACCACTGCACAAGCACAAACATAGAGGGGCAGACACAACCTGGGTATAAAGACCCTGCTTTTACATCCGTCTTGATACTTAGGCTCTGCCTGTATTTCCCAAGAGCTTCTGGCTGCTGGAAAAGACTGTCCTAAAGTTAAGTCAAGTCATACCCTCAACAGCATTAGATTGTATATGGAGACTGAAGGTGCATGAGCTTAGAGGGACCTCCTGGCTCAGGAGGTAAGTTTGACTGCAGAGAATATTAGGAGGGCTAAGGAGGAAAGCAGATAAAAAGAGGCTGAGGTAGATGAATTAAGGTTATAAGATAGCCTTAATAAAGCAAGGGGTTTTCCAAGCTATGTAAGAGTAAGCTTAGCACTATCACTTTTTATATAATTCTATGGACAGCTCTTCGCAAGTATGTGCCCAGGTTGGCATAGGGCTGACAGCAAATGTTGCTTCATGTAGTGGTACCTGTAGGTACTTCCTCTGATGGCACTCAAGCTGGTTTGCTTTTGAACCCACAAGCTGGGTGAAGAAAGGGAGATACAAAACTAAAAAACACCTAAAGGACATTTTCAAAGTGATAAAAGTTATATTTGTAAATTGAGTTCCTTTACACAAAGCCGTTATTTATTTTCTTTCTTTGGCCTATCAGCCTTCTTTTCCAGGGCAAATTTAGTCAAACTTGTTCATCTCGTGAAACTAAATGCAACACAAAAACTATTATTGTGACATTAAAATGATTATTGCAGCATAAAAGTTATAATGTTATCTTGAAAGATCTTAATCAAAAGTCTCAACGCAATTTCTCACAGATCACAGGACTGAAAAAGAAAATACAGTGATGGCCTTAGTAAAGGACTTGGTGTTAACACACTGGGATAAGTTCTCACATATGGTTTCAATGTTTACCATTATAACTTCAGTATTCTAAGCAAGCTATCCTAGGGCACACAACACAATCTCTTTCTGAACGACCCACATCAAAACTACACAGAACTCCTTTTTTCCTATTATGATCATTATTTTCATCTGACTTTAGGATTTCTGCTGTAACACCCAATATATAAAAGTAAAATTTCTATTAAAACAGTTAAGTCCAAATATCAGGTATTTAATTACAAAGTATGCACAGTATTTCAAATCCTGCTCTTATTTAGTTGGCAATATTTCTTGAGGGGGTTACAGAGAGTATAAAACAAGGTAAGACTGTTACAAACCTTATTATTATTATTTTTTCTAAATTAAACCTAAATGTAAATGTCTTCAGCTGGAGAGAAAATAAAATAAAATAAAATTTACCACAAAAGCTTTAATTGTTCACATCAGCCTATTTCCTCCAGACAATACAAATAAAGCCTGATTATAGTTACTGGCTGCTAGGGAACAAGGAGGGACCTTTAATTGCATTCTCTGCTGGTTGTAACATCCTTAACGCCACCATCCTTTTGTTTATCAACCCAAAAAGTTGTAATATGAAAATGGAGCAACTTCTCATCACTAACTACAGCAATGAACATAAAAGGACCAAGTCAAACTCTGTCTAAATGCAGAAGTGGAATGGAATGTAGAAGAGCCCAAAGACACATTTGCAAGAAGTTTAAGAAACATTCATCTAAGGAATAAGAACCAATTTTGAAGAAAAAGGAAATCCTCAACTCTGTCACACAGGACCACCAATTCATTACACAGTCAATTAGCAAGCCTTCTAGAAGCTGCCATTCTTCTCAGTGTGTTTCTTCAGTGTTACTATCTAATATTCCATGAAGAAAAGTGTTAGAAAGATTCCTATTCCTGCTCAGGTATCCTAACACACAAAGCTCCTTTTTTTTTTTTTTACTTATACTTTAATATAATCTTTCAATGCACATCTTTACAGTCATGTCATAAATATTAGTGAAATGACAGCAAAAATACCACAAAAACAACCAACCAACCTTTAAAAACATCGGCGACACACAACCTAAATGGTTTATCCACTGATCTTTGAGGTGGCTTGAAAGCATCTGCAAATAAATTGATAATACTTTTTAGAATTTCTGTATTCAGTGATTATCTCAATAATTCCTCCTTTAAAGGCAACTAAGCTATACTGCATTCCAAAATATTTGTCCCACTTCTCCCCCTAAAGTTTGACATGCATGCATACAACTACAACATCATATTAGTTCTTAACTTAGAACAACTGCACTCACCAATTTGCTCTAGCAAACATTTTCCTTTATACCACTTTGTGAGTTCATCTGACTGACCCCTTGTAACTAAATTTTCTCCACCAAGACCACTTGTTGGGATATAAGCCACATCAGACTCCTAATAAAGAAAAACAAGCAGAAGTTAAAGTACATTATAACAACATTTTAAGAGACAGGTGTATTTTTCAACATTATGCTTCCAATTTACGAAAAAAAAACAGTCAGCAAAACTATATTCCTCCTATGGAGGAGATGAATTCTTTGGCCAATATATTTCCATTCTGTTCCACTCTTTGGTGGTCTTAGGGCTCCTTACCAAAGCAAGAAACCAGATATATCTGAAATGATGATTGCAATTATATTAACTGGAAGCTGAATTTGCGTATAGAACTCCAAATGCATATTTGACAGGCACATTCCAGTATTAATTGCTGATTCTAGTATAATAATTTCAGGAAGGCCTCAACTGACCAATTAGATAGGAGTTTGAACCAAGGAAACACAACAACAATCAAGAATAACAAATAAAAAATGTTCTTACTAGCTCATAATTCACAATGAAACCTGCACTGTTATAAAACATTCTACTATAATCCATGTGATTCTGAACATTAAGATGGTCTGTTCTGCTTTGTAGAAAAACAACCCCAATGGACTGCAAAATAGATGAGCACCCAAAAGATTCAATAGACCTAAAAAAAGAGGAGGGAATATTACTAAAGAGTATCAAGAACTAAGCCTTATCCAAGGCTCAATGAACACCCTGCCACTAAGAAGGTAATCTGCTGTACTACATGCACATACTACCTGAAGAAAAGTGTCACAAACTAACAACCTGGCTGAAACACTGCACAAACCTCCTCCTATCCTCACTCCAAAACCTGAACAAAGCAACAAAGACCTCAGAAATGCACATTACCTTAAAGCCAGCTTGTCTAAGAAACTGGCCAAGCTTACTGGTAATTTCCTGAAATCTTTCCTGTTGCCAATTGACCTAAAAAGAGAACAAAGATTATAAGAATAAAATTCTGGATTGTTAAAAAATGCCATTTTACATTAAGCTTTAGACTTGAGCAAATAGCTGCACATCACCAAATCAGTAGATTTCTGGGTTTTCGTTTGTTTTGTGATAGCTTGTGATAACTTTGTTTTGTGAACACTTGGGTGATCACAAACATCACAGCCACAAATTTCCAAGTCCATTAGTTGACTTGCCAATTACTAGCACCTTTATTAATTCACACAAAATTTAGATTCAGCAAGATACATGATGCAGCAATAATCTGAAAACCAAACAACAGTATTTAAAACAGTTTAAAAGTCTGAAGAATGTTCTTGGGGCCTTCCCCTGGATGTCCACCCTTGCAGTTGGCACAGTAATAGCTGCTTATCTGAAATCTAGAAGAAGATTTTCACACGAACAGTGGAGGAAATGCTCATTTTAGCATCTAAACTGTCCTCCTCTGTGCTATGAAAACGCATTGATAAACAGAAAGAAAAATATTGTAAACACAGGGACTACAAGGCCTGAGACTCAAAGAAAGGAAGAAATAAACCTTTTTTAGCTTTTTAAGTACTGATACGCTTAAGGAAGAAAAACCCTGGAAGGAAGCTTTTCCATTACATAGAAAAACTAAGCACTTGCCTGGTCCATTTTGTTGACTGCAACAGCTAGCTGTGTCACTCCAAGAGAACGCACCAATAATCCATGCTCTCGAGTCTGGCCACCGGTCTCAAACCCTGCTTCAAACTCTCCTCTGCTGGCATCCACCACCAAAATGGCCACATCGGCCTAAAGCAAGGAAACAAACAAAAAATAAATCAAACAACAACAAAAAAACAAAAGAAACACGCAATTAAAACTAGTTAAGAGGTGAAAATAATTCAGGTAAATAAGCCAATCAACAACTCCTCACCAAAACCTACTTTACACAGAAGGAAGACTGAAATGCTCCAAACACAATTGAAACTGCTTGTTTCTAACCTCTCTGTTCCAAGCTCACCTCAGTGAAATAGTATGGCAGTGAAATAGTATGGCACTGTATCACCTCGTGTCATAAACGACAATTTTACATAGCATATTGTAATATAGCAGCCAGCTCTTTCCTTGGGGAACCTATCTGCTTTAAACTCCCCACCACACTCATGCTCCACAAGCTTAAGAACAGATTATGAGTAAAATGTTCTGTTCCCCTTGCTGTGTATACCCAGGACTCTGCACAGAAGCCTGAGCCTGGGCACAGTCAATACTGAGAACCAGCAAAAATAAACCACCTCACCACACAGTTAGGAGAACCAGTGCACTCCGTATGGGATGAGGACTTTTCACAGTCTACTCCACATGCTGGAGCATGCCAAGCTCATGGGCTGGTAATTTGTGATTCACACACCAAGGCTCTCAAATACAAGTGGAAAAAGCTTCCATAGCCTATTATGTATTTTATCACCCAGGACAAATCTCTGCCAGGATATTAAGAGCAAATAGGTATTGTGCTGTCTACAGCACTGAACAAAAGCTAACATTTAAGCATAGGAAAAAACTGAAATAGCACAGACTGCCTTAAAATCTGCTAATATTTCTACTAGTTCACAATTTCCACCTATTTCAGAAGGTAACAGGTAGTTATAATACCATCACCTACCAAACGATGGCAACAAATATGAACAGGAAAAGCATTTGTGTCAAAGCTGAGATTCAAGGCAGTCATCTTCATAGGACATAATGGAAAGAGAGGAAGAAAAACAGTGTTTTCTCCCTGTCCTTATACACATATGCTTCTGGATGCCAGGAGGGGAGGCCTGAGAGAGCACATTGTCCTAGTTCTGAATTCCCCTCACCTCAAAGAGAGAAACTGGGCAAGTGTGAGAACGGCAAAGGGATGAGGGATGAATTTCCCCCAACCCTAGCTCAAGTGTGCACCGTGGTAAACCCCTCCTTCACAGGGAGGCAAAGGACATCCTCACAGGACATCTGCATTTTCTGAACTGTAAAAACGATACCTAGGGACTAAAATGAATTGGCCATTTATTAATGCCATGTACCAGATCCTGGCCCTGATGAGGCTGATTTGCATTTTGTATAACAGCAGTTGGGGATTCACCTTGCAGTGGTGGAATTCCCAGCAACACAGAGGCATCGGGGGCATTCTCACATTTGCTTTCTTCCAACCATTTCCTGAGAGTGTTCAGACTGCTCTGGCAGGCATCAGAGGGCTTGTAAAGCTCCACTGATTCCCCTAACACATGTCAGAACAGCCTGGCCCCTCACAGTCCTGAGGGCTGAACACAGAGATACATCAAGTCCTATTTAGACAGCCTCATTTTCTGTCAAACTGACACAACTGCTGACAGTTCTCTGCATTACTTATTTCAAAAGACAACCCAGCTTGAATTAAAATTGTAATGGAAACAAAAAGTCATTTTCCAGGATTCTGGAACTACAAATACATTTCTAATTAAAAAGAAAAAAAGCAGCTTCCTGTAACACGTGTTTCACAGTGTGCATGATTATACAAGCCCTACACCACAATTTGAGAACCTCTGACTATCCTGTGGCCTAACCACTGAGCCACGAGACCTGAATTCTTACCCAGGCCTGTTACAGTCCTAGGGGAAAATTTGGGGCAAACTAGTCTTCCTATAGCATAATTCCTCTATCTGTAAAACCGATAACAATACTTACCCACCTTTTGCAAGGCATACTGAGCTCTTAAGATAAAACTCATTTGAGACTGTGATAATAACAAACACACACAAAAAAGGACCTCTGAACAGTAGCTTGCCTAGGGGGAGAGGGAGTCATCATACCAATTTTACTACTTCTGAGATCCAATTCCACTATTTTTAAAATTCATTTTATGACTCATTTTATTTCATGCAACCAGATGGATTACTCACTCTATTGGATTTATTATCTACATGAATTAAATAACTGACCTAGATGAAGATGGTAAACACCATAATGAACTCACTAGGTAGTGCCCTAACACTTCAGACTTTACCCACAGTTCTCTCAAAGCAACAGGGGCATGTAGTTACTGAAAATGAGCTATTGAAGAATATATATGCACTTTGTATAAATGCATCTACATGGTATTTAGTCACCCCATACAAAATACTTGCTTAAATCAAAAGAAGTCTTGTGCTTGACATAGGCCAACCTTTTTTTTTTTTTTCTTTTTTTTTTTTTTTTTTTGCTTCAACTGAAAGCCACTTGAAATCTTTACCCCTAAAAAAAATTCACAGAACTACTTGTTTAGTACAACTGCCACATTTGAATAGCTTTAAGAACAACTCTTTGATTTATCTAACTGTAACTTAGTATTCAAATTACTTCCCTAGTAAGTGTGAAACTCTCCTCCAAAGAGATAACTTACCAAAAAAAAAAAAAAAAAGAGAGAAGTAACTGCTTTTAAAAAGTTTAACACATTTTTAAGTTTAGAACAGCTCATGAAAACTTTAAAGCTATGTCAGTGGCATCAGTGATTCTATCTTGTCTTCAAAGGAAGAAGAAAATTTTGGCTTTTTATTTATTTATTTATTTTTTAAAATGTTATACATAATAAAGCTATTGTAGAAAGAGTTTTAGAATATATCTACCTGTGCAGCTCCTGTGATCATATTTGGAATGAAGTCTTTATGGCCCGGAGCATCCATCAATGTAATTACTTTAGTCTTTGTCTCAAATTTGGTCATACCCACATCCATTGTTACTCCCCTTAAACAAAGCACACAAAGAACACACCATTACAACTGCTTTGAAAGCTTCACAGAAATTAAAAAAATAAGGTAATGCAGTCATGAGATTATATGCATTATGACTTTAACCTCACTTAGCCTGCACTAAGAGATGGAAAGAAGCCAACTTGCATTGACAGACCTCTCGAGCTGCCTTTGGGTAACTCTAATTAGAAAGAAAACAAACACCTAGAATTAACAATGTTAACTCCATGCCAATGGACAACGAGATGCAAGCACATTGAGAATACGAACAGAAAACTTTAATGAGCATTTGAATCATTATTAGTCTTACTTTCAATATTTTGCTCTTCAGAAAGAGACATCATTTAATATTGGAAGCATAAGAATAAATAAAAACAGAAGATAGGGACTAAAGTAATAAGGTTATAATGTTTGCAAAGATTCATTCAGAACTACTTATTTTCTAGGAGAGATCACAGGTCTTTGGCTCAGTTCCACATCTCACTAATAACCCTGTTTTCTGCACAGGGCACTGGATGGATTCACCTGAGCAAATGCAGACATCTCTCATGCACGTGTCTATCTGAGCTAGTCAGCTGCATCTCCCCTTACAGCCAACGACCAGACACAGGCACATAAGGTACAAGGGCATTCATTTTACTAGATACTTAAAATATTCCATGTTCAGTGGCAAGAAGCACTTAGAGATGGCTCCATAAAAACTTTGACTTAAGAAATACAAAACTCCAACGCAGAGAAAATAAAAACAAGCAGAAACACCAATTCCAAATTCTGAGGATAATTATTAATTTATTAAAGAAGAAGCAAAAGTGTGAAACGTAAATGATAACTCTGTTGAATAATAAAAATTACCTAACTTAAAATTCCTGATTTTAATTGTCTAAATGCATGAAAACAATTTTATACTCATTAGAGTTTTTCACAAAGCTTACCTTCCATTAAGGTTATTTTGGTTCCCCACCCCCCACAAGGAATAAATACTCATCTCTGCCTAGGTTTTCACGCGTTAATTACCCCCTATCATAGGTAACAAACTTTGTATGTTCATGGTGTAAGTGAAAATAGTGGCACATGGAAAAGTTTACTTATACATATGGTGCTTTACAAACAGCTTGATGGGGCCTGCTTTACTCCATGTTCTTCAGCATCACTTGACATTGTCAAAGTTATCTTTGCAACCTATACAGACTCTATACTCTGAAACCACGGGAAATGAGCAATTGTTAAAAATATCTATTATATTAGATAAAAAAACTTTACTCTGTGATTTTAAATACACAGAAGATAAATGGTTACAAACACTATAGTAAGACAAAGAAAAATGTAGTTATGTTGTGAACAAATGATGTCATGTCTGTAAAAATATATGATTTTCTTAAAGAGCATTTTTAAATGAGCTCGACTGCATCCCCCTTATATATTCCTTCAGTGATGCAATTCAATTTTAATTTTATTATTTCAAGTTAGTAAGTTGTAGGCAGTGATCAAAAAGTACCAATATAATTAATTTATTATGAATATATTTGATATTTAATGCAATGCAAGTTACATCTGGCAAACTAAAATTTTACAGTGCTTCACTTACAAATACTGGCACCCCTTGTACAAAGGATGTAACCTAGACCTTTTCTATAGAGAGAGATAACACACCAGAAAATAACTTGGCAGCAATGAATCAGTAAGACAACTTTAGAATGCTTCTACTACCCAGGCTAGTGCATCTCATTTATTTTGTGGCCCTACCCTACAGTCTATAACATACAAATATTTTGAGAAACACTCAGCTTCTCAATGAGATTCATATAGCCAAACGAGGATATTATTTCTTTTGGATAATGGATGCTTTATATACATTACTATTCAAATATTTCCTAGCAAGTATCGAGTAACATCATCGAACAGTTAGCATGCTTCTACCAAAGCATAATTCATGGAATTATATTTATTAACAAATGCTCTTCTTAAAAAACAAAAACTTCCATTAAAAAGTAGTTTTTCTACCTTTCTCTCTCTTCCCCAGTTTCATCCAAGACCCATGCATAGGCAAACGAAGCTTTACCAGCCTTCTTGGATTCCTGCTCATACTTGTGCATAGTTCTTTTGTTCACATTTCCCAAAAGGTAGAGCAGATGACCCATTAAAGTACTTTTACCTGCATCAACATGCCCTAAGGAGGGAAAAATACATATTATTAACCTAATTTACAGATTTTAGGCAGAACTAGAAATATACTGAAAACAAAACATATGTATTAATAACACATATTCAATCCACATTATAAACATATAAGGTTGAGAAGCAGAGAGGCAGGTAATTTGTGACAGTCACATGCACCTTCAAACTCATGCTAAAAATTGCAAAAATGAAACCAACTCGAAGCACCTCTTACTATACTTTCAAGACTAAGCACCCAGGTAACCTCCTATTCTAGTAAATGAAGCCCAAATGTGACTTTCTCCAAAAAACAATGACCAAGCAGATGTGCTTGAAAACAGTATGAGAGCTCTCTTCCCTAAAGACAGGATAGTTTTGCTTCTGAATCACTTCCAGATTTAATCAGTTTGTAATCTCTATACTTGCCTAAAATATAAATACGTAATTAACAGTATTACCTATTACCACCAAATTAAGCAGTTGCTTTCCCCCTTGTCTTTTCTCCAGCTCTGCTTTCACATCTATTTGTGGTTTTGTCTTGCTTGACTTTTTCACTGGAGTAGGCACCATATTCTGCTCTTCTGAAGCCTGCACTATCTGGGATGAAAGAGCAGATTTTGAGACTGCCTCAGGTACCCCAGCATCTTCACTTAACAGTCCTTTTTGAGGTGCATTAACATGGCCATTTTCTTCAGCAACAGCACTAGGGAAAACAAAGAAAACACACAGAACAGAAATGTCATATAAGTCTGTACAAATACAGGAGTAAAAGCAGTATTCCGTACTACCATGTAAGCTCCAGACAGAGTATTTTGTAAATAGCAAGAAGTCTATTAAGGTGAAAAAAAGGAACTGCACACAAACTACACAGATATCAACTCTGAATTTATCCAAAAAGGATTAGGTATATAAGCAAGTTAAGAGAGAATCCTGTAAAACACATGAAATTCAGATAAACAAGAGCTTCTCACAGACCCTTCTTTTAACAGGGAGGGAAAGGACAGCTATAAAGAACAGCCACTGAGAACTAGTCCTCTCTGAAATAAGAAGCTCATGTCGGCTTGAAATATCAATCCTAAAATAGCTCTCCTTTACACTAGAAGGCAGCTGAATGTGGTGATATTCTATTGTAAGAACACCAAAAACTTAAACACAGAGTAAATACTAAGCATATCTGCATTGCAATTTAGGGTCAAGTGTTCATACGGAGCCACAGCAGACAAGTTGTGTTCATCAAAACAGAACTGATTTATGCATAAAATAACAAGGCATCTAGAACTAGGGAGATTTGGATTTCCCAGATCCTCTCTTCCTCCACTCCATTGTACCACAGATCATACTAATCTTAAAACTGAGTAAGCTATGAACATCATTCTCTTCCATTCTCTCATCTGCTTCCTCTCCGATTTGTGAGGATATCTTCTTAACTCTCCTAAATGTTCTGAGAATAAATGCAATATAGGATTTTTCATTTGTTGTGGCAAAGCTGACCACTAAAAGCAGCATCTCCAAAGAGCAAAAGCTCTCCTGCAGGCTGACAGACCTCCAAGATGAGACATTCACCTACAAAGCATGGCAGGAACAGAAGCCATGACACCATCATGCTGGAGAGCACTTAAATACATAAATCATTGACCATTATACATTTCAAAAATTCCTATAAAATACAATATTTAAAACTTTTTCCAATAAGAGGCGGCTTCCTCCATGGAAAATTGGAAATCCTTTTCCATGCAGAACCACCATGTTATGGGCTTCTTTCCGTGAAACTCATTTCAAGCAGCCTCAGACTTATGTACTACAAGAAGAAACAGCATCGTCTCTTATTTTGCAACACTGAAACAACAGTATGAAACATCACTTCTCATTTCCTATCTGCTTCAGTCCTAGTGGGAGCATTTCCTTCGTATTAGTACCTTCTCTTTATACATCTCAAGAAACAATACCTCAAGCTTGCCAGTCTAACAAGCATAATAGTTTAAGAGTTATGATCTGAAAATTTAGACCTAGGAAATGTCCAGACCAAATGCAAAATTACCCCCTTATTGTGGCAGTATGCTATTTTTTCTCTCCTTGGTTTCAGAGCCTCTCTCAACATCCAGTGCCGTAGCAGTGCAATGTGTTGCTGATTGTGCCACCCTTTTTATAAGGCTCGGTTCAAGCTTTTGCTTGACTGCCAGTTAAGACCCAAAAGCAGAAACATAAGCAGTTGTTCTTGGCTGCGCATCCACAACTCTAGGCTGGCTCTTTGATCAAAGTCAAATATAAATCTTATTTCTCTCGAATTAGTAAAGCTTGGTTCATCTCCTCCAGTATCTCTTCAGAGGCATCTTACCTCACTGAAATGGACTAAGTGCAGGTAGTGGAAAGAAAATACGCACAGAGCTGCAGTGACAAACCTTTCTACATATCGTAGTAGTATTTTTTAAAGCATCTGAATGTTATAAAGTACATCAGAGCAGTTTGGGCTGAAGTCATGTATTAAGAGTCATATATATACACAGTTTATTTGCATTTAGACATCATTCGTCAAGACTGAGAATCTTCCGGCCTTCCAAGTCATTCTTTTTTTTCAGATAAATTTCAGTTCACAGCATTAGAATAACATCTGTCACTTTCACACTGAAGTACGATGACTACTACTAATATGCAAAAGTCATACTGTAATGCAGATATGATATTTTACCTTGGTAAAAGGAGTTTTTCCTTGAAATGCTGACACTTGAAGTTCTAGAAATAAGTATTCGTATAATGATATTTTTATTCATATAGTGATATCAAAATAGCCTTCGAAGTCAGCAACCCATTTTTCCCCTTTCAATGTCTACACTATTTCCAAAGCCAAATTTTCAGAACTAAAAAAAAATTTAAAAGAAGACATTAGACAAAACTGGAGTTAATATAAACCAAAAACCTAACTCAGACTTTTTCTACAGCTTTCCAAAATCCTCAGATTGTCACATCAAGCCTATCAAAAGACAAAAATATGCGCCTTGAAAGACAAACTATTAGTAAGCTCCTAAATTCTATTTGTTTAGCTATGTAATTTTTTTTTCCTAGTCTTAGGTTCTCTTGCAAGTCAAACTGTACTTCAGGAAGGACTCCATAAAGCTGTATGGACATTGAGTTGCAGAATCCCCATGGATTACAGCATCTCAGAGAATCAAGGCTACTGACAGATAAATAACCATTCTCTCATTTACAAGCAGCTCTTATTCTGAGTACAATATGGCTGCAAAGTAATTTCTATTTTGGGTAGTGCAAGGAAAAAGTGCAAGATACACTAGTGAAATAAAGACTGAAACATCAGTCTGGTAATCATAATATTAGGCCTTGCCACTATTTCAGAGGTATAATATATGAAAAGTTAAGTTTCCTCCACTTGCTGTTTTCCAGGTTTCAGATACTATCACATTTTGGAAATCTGAAAACCGTCTGTGCCATGAACAAACAAGACTGGCTCTTTCAAAGGAAAAACATCCTAATAGAGACATACAGAGCATCTACTTACAGATCCTCTCTGATGACAGGATTCAGCTTTTTAGTGGGCCATGTTAAAGGTACAAGAGAGGGAGTTTATTGATGAGCACAATTATATGGCCCTTCTTTTCTAAATCAGAGGATTGGCTGGTGAAACGTCCAATTCAAGTCTCGCAGAAGTATGGCTAGAGAGATCTAGCAAGTAAGACCCTGACAGTTATGTAACCCTCACAGCAAACAGATGAGTAATTTATTGAAGAGCTTGGTAACAACTCAAAGAAGTTCAAAAGGATGTTAAGGAGCTGCATTTTTAAGTGTTGATGAAAAATGAATGACATCGAAAACCATTTTCAGTCTTTTCCACCGAGATTTTTCAAAATTACTCGATGCTACCGAAAGGAGTTGCCAAAAGACAGAACACGCAGGAGAGCAGGCCGATAGCGAGTCCGTTCCTGTGCCTCCTCGACACCCGTACTCGGTGCCGAGGGCAGCCCGGGCGCCCTGCCGGGCAGGCCCGCGCAGCCATCGCTCGCTGTGGCGCTGAGGAGGCCGAGCCGCACGGCGCCTCCTGCGGGCCCCGGCGCCCACCAAACTCGACCACCGGCTGCCCAGGCCGCGAGGACAGTGAGGCTCAGCGTAGCACCAGAAACTTCCCGTGTTCCGCCTTGCTGACAAGAGCAAGCTCCCTAAAACATGACGGTTCCGTCACCGTTTCTTGGAAGCACCAGGGGACGGAGGGATGCAGCACACGCTGTTGAAAACGATGCTAGAAGTCACTCATGCTCACACTCGCACCATCACGCATTCGAAGAAGAATCTGAAACGTTTATCTGTTGCTGACCAACTCTGCATAACTTAACGTTTAAGCATTATTTTCAATCTTCTAGTCCACATGCTTAGTGAATTATTTTTATACAACCGACTCTTTCGGAGTACTAACAGTCATTACAGAAATGTCTACATTTATTTCCCCTTTCAAAATTATTAATTACGCAGGGTTGGTCAGGATAGTTAAAATAATCACATTTTTGCTAATGTCTTTTCCTGGCTTCCTTCGTGACTAAACAGGAAGAAATAGCCTGGTTATTAGTTTTGGTAGAGTATCAGAAAGATAGTTTGTCAAAGAGAGTCAAATAAACCACATTTTCCATTGACAATCCTATTAAGCATACTGAGCAGTAGCATCAAAAGCAACCAATGCCCATAGAAATTCACAACTCCAAATAATTCATTCACATTTTAAGGAAAGGACATGCTTCATAACAAGACTGAATTGTACAGACTATATAGGTAAAAAAGGGTCATTTTTGTTAATTCTAGGCCACTGTTTTAAAAACATAGTACACGACCCTGTGTCACATGCTCCAGGTGTCCCTGCTGGAACAGCGGGCTTGGACCAGATGATCTCTAGAGGTCCCTTCCAGCCTCAACCATTCTGTGATTCTGTGAATCATCTTTGAGATCACATACAAGGTGACTACAAATGTAGCTCATATGTACTATATAATCACTTGCAGTTAAGTTCCTTGTGGTGTCTGTACCAATGCCATACAACTATTGATGGGGAAGAAGGCAGAAAACTGAAAAAGTTGATAAAACACAGCTGATAAATTTGAAAAAAGTTGATAAAATTTTGGAATCAGACTTTACTGTAAATGCTACGAACAGTTTACAGTGCTGTGCTTTTTGGTCAGTGATACCCACTGCGTACTTGAGTTCTTCACTGTCTTTAAACCCTTTGGTACTGCAGTTACCAATAAAATACCAAGAAAAACATGGACTGAAAAAAGTTTATAGAAATAGCCTATCTTAGATGTTACTGAACAGACATTAATTCTGTTCCCTGAGAACTCTCTCTTATGCTGACAGTGTTCCAGGAAATAACTGCAGAATTAAAGAAACACTGGTACAGAGGAAGCTGGGGAGAGAGGTTAATGTTCTGCTTTTTCAAATTCAGAAGTGCATATGTGACAGCTACAAAGTCATGTTAAGCTTGCAAGACAACACTAGCGTTTCAGCTAACCACATGGTATTTAGCACATCAGCAAGACTCCACACAAAAGTGTGAAAAGGAGCCTGTAGTAGGAGAGCAACCAGGCAGCGCAAACTCCAGTGCCCTGCAGAGGGGAGGAAAAATACAATGCAAACACCGTCAGGGCTTCTTCCCCAGAACGTGCAGAATCAGAACCGTGGAGGAGCAAAACCTCCATTATTCAAGCCAAGGCCTTGTACCTTGGTAGGGGCTCCACAGCGTCCTCGGGGATGCAAGAAGAAAGGAGGCTATTGGAGATCTTTGAAGCAGGGGTCCTTAGACATGCAGATAACTTGTCAGTTTCAATTGGACTTCCTTCCATATGGCTCAACTGTGCTCAAAATCTCACACTCTTCTCTTACAAACTGCTCCAATCATAGTCTTCCCAGCTTGAAACCTATGACCACCTCTCCTCTACTACTTTCCATTCATCTTACTGAATCTACTAATTCTAAATCTACTCCCCCAGTGTAGCTAATAGGATATCTACCACCGCCATGCTGTTCACACTACCCTCCTCCTGTACTCGTTACTTTTTCTAATCTGACTGAAAATTCTATAGGATAAAAGCTGCTACAATGTTCATCCAATTTCTAGAGCAATAGCGGCTTGGCAATAGCACCGAGGAATTTAAATACCTTTAACCACAATGAAGATTTAGTCAGAGCGATTACTTGCAGATTCCTCAAGAGTTACTCTTCTGCCACAGCAAGCATTTCTGTCACTAACATGGCAGCAAGCAAAACGGTAACTCCATTTCAGGGTCACTAAAGAGAAACAAAGTGGCTGAGACACATGTTAGAACCAACCATTTTTCTCACAGACCAAGCCACCACCGTGGCCTATCCAGGAATGACAGTAGCCTACAGATGGAAGAATATTCTTCTCACCTCCTCCTTCCCTAAGAGCTGGTTGCATGGACATTAGCAGCTGTTGCTGCTGCTTAAACGCCAGCCTGCAGCTTCAAGGAAGCTTTAGGTAACATCAGCCTCACACCTATCAAACATACGTAAATACCAAGTTGATGCAACTGCTGCCTTCCATGAAGTTTCATTAAGACACACACACGGTAAAAGAAAGATCATGATTTTTACCCTCTTACTCCTAGAAATGCTCTCCAGATCAGATTTGCAAATAACTGTGGGAGTGAGTGCTGAAGAACCCACTGCTTATCCATAGTAATCCTTCTTCCTGGACATAAATGATGGATATTCTTGATATAGACATGCTGGCTATTACAAGATTGGTTTCAAAAGCAAAGCAGCTCATCCAAGCACATTAAATGTTATGTAAAAAAACAACCTAATCCAAAATGGGGTGCATGCACCACAGAATGCTCTGGTATTTCACAGAATGTATTCCCAGCACACTTGACTTGTCCTTAAATATTTTTCTAACCATTCACTGCTGGCTACTGCTGAAGGTGGATCTTGACTCAGCATAATTTTTATGTCCTTGCAAGATATACCCAACTTGGAAGTGTTGAGCAGCATTTCTAAATTTCCATCAACTACTCTATTCTATTTTTCTTACTCTATAAGAAGGACAAATTTCTGATCTACAACAGCTGTACCCTGGCCACCTGCTAAGGTTAATAAAAGCTGCAGAGGAAGGTAAAATTTAGCCATAAGTGAACATTTTCCCCGTAAATTACTCTTAAATGTATTACTTCCTTTGAAGAACAGGCAATTACAGTTAAGATTTATTGATTTCATAATTCCACTTAGAGAACTAAATTTAAAATAAACGAACACCAAGAAAGTTCAGTATTCTATGAAGCGGATGTTTAAACAATCTGACTAGCTGATATCTCTCCGCACGATTCATAGTGAAAGGATTTGTTAAACTCAAAACGTGAGGTACCATCTTCTGAAAGTAATTGTGAGTCAAACAAGAAGCAGAGATGGTTCGTTCTGGAGAGTGACACTAAAACTGCTGTAAAAATAGAAAAAAAAAAGAAGAAAACTTGCTACAGGTGCATCAGTCTGAAAGAAGAGCTGTTGATGCACCTTGATGGAGGAGGGCTTGGCTTACCATGGAACTTCAAATCCCATAGACTGTTTCTTTCCAGACACTGTCATTTTGGTAACTTTTGGCACAATTTCAGATTCCATTCTGGCTGACTGGGAATCCTTTGATTTTCCTAATAATAGATAAAAAGTAAGTTTGAACTTAAGGTTTGCAAGTAAATACAAAATTTAAAAAAAGAAAATACATTATTTTCAAGCCAACAATTCCAGCCTGTGATAATGGTGAATTCTCACAGTTTGTTTTCTTACTTGCATTTATTACATATTTACACAAATTCATCTACAAACATTTATTGTGAAAAAAATCTTATCTGTTCTTCCATTTCAGGTAACAGCTACACCATTTAACACCCTTATTATCTGACAGTTCTGCAGGATTCCAGTAGTATTTTACACAAGGAAGATGAAGTAAGCTCTAAATAAGAATTAACTAGCCAGCAAGCAGCTACAAAACCTATGCTTTCGCCGTTACATCGCTACCTACTGTACAGTAACATGTCTAACTCAACTACTGCTAACAGCAGCAGAGAGCTAAGCATGAGTTACCAAGTTTCCCTGAAAGATGGGAAAAAATATTTTTTGTCGAACTGAAATATATCAAAGTAGCAAAGAAATTCCAAATCTAGCTAATTTAGATGTAATTTAGGAGTAATTATCAGAGCCAGATAACATAATTCCCTTTCAGGTGCTAATTTTTCTATAACTAAAATAAAAACACAGTCACAGTAAGGTTATTTTGTCTTTAAATCAAATTCAACATACATAATAGAGCATCTTACCAGAAATCTATGAAAAGTGATCTACCTTTGTGGGGTGGGAAGGGGGGGGCACAGAAGTTTTTGTTTGTTTGTTTGTTTGTTAAGAATTTAGAATTAAACTGTAATTTTTAAGCCTATAAATCCTTTTACCTATAGATGCATCTGAACATAATTTTGGAAAAACGCAGCTACTCTTCAAATAACCCTTCAAATTCTGGCAGTCAGTCACGTGAATACTTATTTTGAAAACCAAATTTATATTTTAAGTGCTTTAGATCATTAAGGAAAGATGAGCTGCTGCAGTCATTTGATCCTACTCATGCAGTTTAACTCGGTGTTGTAGCCTAAAATATGAGAGCTCTACCTTAAAAACCACATCATCATATTGCTAGACAGGTTATGCATAAAGTTGTGGTCAAGACTGTTGAAGATATGTTTCAGGTAAGGAAACAGAATACCGCAGACAGGTCTATAATAGAGAGCACACCAAAATAGCTGACTTTTTTTTTCCCCCCTTTCTTTTTAAAGATTCTCACAATAGATTGAGACATTGTTATTTAATTGATCACTCTTCATCTTGTTTATTTGTCTCATTTTTATTTGTACGCCACCTGGAGATCCATGGAAGAATTAATCTGTAAGGGAATTATTAACAGTTGCATATTAAGTACACTGCAAATAAGGAATAACTGAAAAAAATATAAAGGCAAGAGCACAAATTACGTCTTACAAAAAATCACTAATTATGTAGCTGTCAAACAAAGAGCCAGTGTCAAAAAATTCAAGTTAGTGCACAAGGACCACCAGTTAAATACAAAGTTTCCAGATCACCTTCAAGTTCCTACACAGGTAACCTTTTATTGCAAGTATTTATTGACTGAGAATTTAATCACTAGAGTTACATTAAAAAAAATACACCAATTTTGTTGCCAACTTAGCTTATTTCTTTCCACTTCACCTAACAACTTGCAAGCAGCCATTTCCTTCAGCTGCTGAACAAGAATGCTTTAGCTGCTATTAGAAAGCTAAATTGCAGATAATTCTCAGAAAATATATTTGAAGAGTGGCTGCTGGGAATGAAAATAGACAAAAACAATTATGAAATTAAAATGAGATTAGTTGAAGGAAACCAAGGTAACAATTGGTACCATATAACTTGAAATCTATTAGCAATATTTGTTACGTAAGATCCAAAGCTCAAAAGCTACAGGTTTTGCAAAACACATTTTCTTTAAATGATTTAGATCTTCAGCTTCATTATGTGCAGCAACCATTGGGGTGTTTGACACTGATCCAAAGTTAAATGTATAAGACGAATCAAATACTTTCAAGGTATCAAGTATTTAACATTTGTTTAAAATAAAGTTAAACAACCATTTTCATGTATTTTCTACATTTTATACCACAGTAATATATTAAGAAATAGCACTAAAAAAAAAAGTGGAGAAGGAAAAAGAAAAAAGAAAAAAAAAAACACACATGCTCAGGACAAAATAAAATTGTCCATTGACACCGAGTAGTTTGTTGGTTTGCTTCTAAGCCAGAACACTTCAATATAGGTGCAGGGAGGAGGCAAGACAAGAAACCCAAAGACAACGCAAAAATTATCAGTAATCCTATGGACAGGAGGAAGTGTCTAACAGCACTTTTCGACTTCTATGTTTTTATGACCAAGTACAATAAAATCAAGCAGTGCTCCACACTTGAGATAAGGACCAAGTCTGTTTCTTCGAAGAACTTTGTGCACTACGGACACCATCGGCAATCATTAACACGATCAAGAAATGTTACTCTGTATAAATGGTCTCCAGACTCACAATGCTTTTCAAATGCAAGATGGGAGGACAAACCCAACTGTCCCTGTTTTGTCCTACTGAGGTCAAAAATTATGAACTTCAGTATGAGGAATCTAAGTCCAGGAAAGAAGTATAATTTACTACCTAATCTATAGGGCACTGCAGAGAACTGCGTGATAAATTCTTATCTGCTTTAGCAGACAAGGCCAAAACTATTTAGCACTTCACAGATCAAACGCAAGTCCTTAAATTGTACCTTGAAATTCAATGGAAGCTAAACACACAACACTGGTACATTCTCACCAGGAATGCTTCATCATCATCAAGCAGAGCACCCCATGGCAACCAAATGGGTTGCATCCCTGCAAAAAGCAGTAATCCCAATATAATTGGGAAGACCAACCTCTGAAGGGAAAGGATTAGTCTTTTATAAACATCCTTCAGACCTACGACCAGTTATCTGGGCATCCCTAGACCCAAAGCTAACTAGACAGCCTACTTCCTAAAATGAGAGAATACACAAAATAAAAACAAAAAGGGCATACTGGCAATTGCATTTTTATTAAATTGATTCATTATTATTCATACTTTTGCCTCCTAAGCAAGCCCCAACATCTCCTTACTCCATTTAGCTGGGCCTCATATTACAAAAAATAAAAAAAATAAAAGAAAAACACAAAACAGAGAGGATCACATACATATAAAATATATACAATCATTTTCCAATTTGTCAAATTCTAGAGCAAGCGATTTTACTGAAAATGAGACTACATAAAGATGCTGCCAATTAACTAACTTAATACTAGGAAATTAAAGAAATCTTCCATCTATGAAAACAGAAACCATATATTGGTGATTATATATACTTCATACATATATATATTTAATTATATATATAAAGTGCTTGTTGCCTTGACAGTCACAACAGTTCAAAATGCTTAAAACCAAACTTCTAGTCCCTCCTATTTCAGTGACAGGAGTTTTCAGATAAATACTGCGATGATACTCACGTCAGTGTAGCTGCACTACAGCGCAGCGTGTCCACAAGATACCCGCTACTACAGAAACAAAACGTCCACAAGCACTTTGTTGAGGATGAAATTAGGATAAGCCCAATGCCAAAGGAAACAGACCTGTGCTGACCTTACTGCAGTGTAACTATGATGGTACTGACAAGACTACTGCGTGGGCTGCTTTATGAAACACGTAGGTTTGAGAATCTCTTTAGATTTTTATATACATGTGTGTATATGCGCAAACACACACACACACGCGCACACACATTTTGAAAATAATAGGTTAATACTGCTCTTTTCTCTAATTTTGCTGGAGGTAGAAGTTATTTTTTTAGTGCTTGGAGCAGTCAATTGCTAGTCTGTTTTATTCCCAGTTACTTTAGAGGCATATAAAAATAACAGGAGACTGCTAGACTGCCAAACAACAATCATCTCAAGTAAAAGATTTTGATACGAAATAACAGTAGAGTGTAAAAAAGGGTTTTGCAGGCACATTTGGAGAAACATATACTAGTGCTCAGCATTTAAATCCACTTTGGCTTAGTTCAGATGACTTTATCTTTTAACAAGAAAAGAAAATGCCACTGCTTTCTATTCCTACTTTTACACAGCAAATTCTCACACATCTCCTTCCAAACTGGACTCCTCTCTGTTAACTTGTACAGTGGCGCTGGAACACCCAGGTGTTTGTTTGGGGAGGTTTTACTTTATTTCATCAATTCTTCTTTTGGTGTGTTTGTAACAGCTGCACTGCTACAACTGGGAGGGTAGTAAAGCACCAAGACACCCCTGCACCTAGTTTTGTGAGGGAAAAAGTGTGTCAAAAAAACAACGTATTCACACAAAATATCTAGCAGTGTACTAGCTCCAGCAAAGCTCTGCACGCAGTTATTAGCTCCTCTAGTTCCACTGGCAACCAAAAACATCCTCCAGTTTCCGACAGACACTTCTGTACTAAAGAATAAATATTCCTAAGAAACCCATTAAATTCAAATTCATTTCTGTGACAAAAGGAAGCATCTAATACCAGTGATAAACCAATTCTCTTTCTGTGCAGAACACTCTTACTGCTGAAATATGATGAAATGATTTTTCAGTGCCAAGTTCTTCTCCATCATTTTGCTAGTTAACAAAAAATGTTATTATTAATTTGTATTAAGCACTAATGGCTATTCTCAAACCACAAGCTCTATTGAATAGGCTTCCTAAACTTAATTACTGCATATCCAGTCTAGCCACACTCAAAAGCAACATTAGCACAGAAAGAAAAAAAGAAAAAAAAAGAAAAAAAAGTATACAACAACCTTATGGGAGTGGTTAGGAGCTATGTAAACCAGCACCACCATGAAAAACGTATACATGTAACCATGCCTTCTGATCTAGAAGATAACGTTTGCATCCTTGCTCTGCTGCAGACTTTCTATATAACCACAAGCAAGTCACTTGCACCTTTGTCTACCCATTAAGCAGCAACATCTCCCAATTGAATAGAAGATAAAAGACAGTGCACTGGTTTTGTGCATATACTACTGTGTCATGAGCTTGTTCCAAACATTTTGTGACTCCCTTATTAAAAATATATATATATATATTTAATATGTTCTGCTTACGCTGCTGGCAGTGTTCAACTGTTGAGTGTATTAGTAATAATGGAAGCAAAATCAAGCCAGTTCTGGCTTAGAAGCAGATTCGATGATCAAGTCCTGTGTCAAGATAACAAGATAATAATTTCCTTGCTATGTGCTGTGCTATCATCTAAACTGATTTTAAGGCATTGCAATCGGGAAAAGTCTTCCCAGTTTGGGCAATGCACGAGGCAACATGCATAGATGCCAGTGTGACTACATGCAACTTTACACTCAAAAGCATCTATCACCTGTTTGCCCAAAATGTATGGGAAACATTTTCACATTAACATCTAATTACACACATCTGCCCTTTTAACCAGCTATTTTGAAATGCTGACCAAAACCTACACAGCTGATATGCTTCAAACTGTTTGTATCCTTCTACATATGCCATGACACTCAACAGTTCTAGCCTAAACAAAACTTTGAATTCTTCTTCAAGTACTGTAGAAACTAGGATATACAAAATATGTTAAAGGGAAATACAGTACTAAATACAATCTTTTCAGTATGAATTAAATTATCTGAAACTATCACAAACTCTACAGAGCATTTTTTAGCTAAGCTTTTGCATAGAGCACCTGGGATCTTCAGCAGCAGTTATGTGTATTGCTAACTCACAATGTACAAATATCTTGGCAAGACTCTTACAGATAACTGCCAGAGAATCAGTAGTATTAACACACAACAGTGCTGAGAATAGAGTTCAGAAGTTCAGGCTTCTCAAATACATGTTACCACTATGCAATTTAGAAGATTCCAAACCTCTTAAATTCACACAGTTTGCTAACCTTTAAAAGAGTCTGACTACATTTAGTTTGCAATGTACTCACCCCTATATCCCAGCATTTTAAACTTCTTTTGACAAACATAAAAGTCTAGTGGCAGTCTGCTACGTGTGTGAGAAGCAAAAAGTGCAAAATAAAGAAATCCTTTTTCATGTAAATAAATAGAGCAATACAAGATAAGTTTAAAAGGAAAAGTTAAACGATATTAAAAAGTCTCTGCCAGTCTGCTATTATGTAAGAAACAGCAGCAGCTCTCTAAAGAGCACCTCAACTAGCAAAGAAATACCACTTAGCTCTAATGAATATGCTAAAAAAAAAAAAAAAAACACTCTTGTATCTAATTTCTAATAACACTTATTTTTAGGAAGAAACATGACAACCAAATACACTATTAAGAAATGCAAAGTACAATTACTGTGACCGAATATCCAATACTTCTGAACATGATAGCCCAAAATAAAAAAGGGAGCATACTAAAGTGACTGAGATGCAACCTCCCCAAAACATATTATTAAAAACAATTCCTCAAACAAGAACACTGAACTTTTTCTTTATAAAAGAAAGGTTATTTCCTAATTAAAACCACGATGGGGAGTTTCCAGGTAACTTGGTCTTGTTGTTGTAGGTATTACCCTCTCTGCAAAGTTTCAAGTGGTGAATGTTTTTTTTTTCCATGAAATTAGGAGTAGACATTTTCACTGAAAAATGTTGAAAATAAAAACATTTACTTGTACCTGACTACAAGGTATTTTTTAGGTGTTGATACACTGAGGTGATTTAGCAGCCTGATAAGTGATTTTCCCAAGGACCACCAACCTGGGCCAAATTCTCCGTGGAACAAAATACACAAACACCACAACAATTTACCACCCCAAGACTAGAGTCCAAAGGTGTTTCCTTCACCACTTCCAGCTGCAACAAATGGACTATGCAGTGGGCACGGTGAGAGGGCCAGCAGCCAAGCCTGGTACAGTTGGCTGGTGCTCCTCATTGCTAAGGCTTTGCTTTCAGTCCTTACATCATTTCTCAGGCTGCACTATTTAGCTCAAACATTCATTTGTCCAAGTCAGATGTCTCTCTGAGCATATGACTTCCTAAAGTTTAACAGCTAAATTCCCCAAATACTTCACCGATACTAAGTATGTAGGTTCTGCACAGATTTGGGGTTTGGGTTTTGCAAGGGCAGATGTTCTTGACCAGGCTGTTACCTAAAGCCAAGAGCAGATCCTACCTCTCCGGTGGTCTCAGTATTTTCTTCCTGCATTAGGAAGTGCAAGGGGAGAATCTGCCTGGGGTAAACAAGAAGTAAATAAGACTGTGGAGCAAAGATGGGTTGTATGCAAGGGCACAAACTGGATGCTCAATTCAAAAAACAAACAAAAAGGTGAAGTGAAAAGAGGAAAATACTGGAAGCTAGTAAGAAGAAAAACATTAAAATAAATGTTGGCAAGGAGCAAGATGAACAGCTTAGTAGGGACAGACAAGGGCTGAAAGAATCAACAAGGCAGAGAGGACAAGAGGTGTAGTGAAGAAAAAGATCATCATATGAGTCAGACTAACACATGAAACTTTGGGGAAAAACACATGGAAGGAGCAAAACAAAGCAAGAGGACACATACTAAAGTGACAAACTACTGCAGAACATAAACAAAAGAAACAGAAGGCCAGAGCTAAAGATGAATGCAAATTACAGGTTGAAGAAATTGAACAGGCAAAAAAAAAAAAAAAAATCATAGTGACTGAGAAAAAGAGAAAAAACTGGAAATGGCTAAAACCAGAGTTTGGCGCAATAAAGCAGAAAAAAAAAAGTGCAACTGCAAAAAAAAAAAAAGAAAAAACACCTTGGGAGTAACATGACAGATTGTTTTATTTAGGGCAAAACAAGAAACTAAATTAAAAACTGAGAACATAGCTAAATTAGGAGAACAGACTTGTAAACGAAGAGGAGATGAGAAAGACTGAGGTACCAGCTCAAGCAGGAGTGGAAGAGGCATCTAGCTACGATCGCACATTTTCCCTCCCGTTTAGCGCTTGGCCAGCGTTTCCAGAGTCTCACCCTTCCTGCTGCCATTAACACTTCCCCCCAGCCAAAGCCCCCTGATACAGAAAACAGCAGAGCTACTGCAACCTGCTCTCGTTAGCTGAAAGACTTTTCAAAGGAACTGTTTAAGCCAGCAGGGATTTTTTTAATTAATCATATTGTATGTATTCAAATATTCAAACATTACAGAATTAAGCCTGCCTATTAAACCTATTTTTCTCTATGACTCTTTATTGCACTTATTCCATTAAGTGATAATCATCTAATGAGCTACCAGTATTTCCTTTTTTTTTTCCTCATTTAAAACAGCAGTCCTGTCTCTTTGATCATTACACAATAGCCAATCCTTCCTATAAAACACAAAATAGTTCATTTTTTCACAGATTTTTTCTATTGATCACTACGGTATCTGCAGGCTTCACAATCAACACTTTCAAAGGTTTATCTTTTCACATGAGGTAAAGACATTGTGATCAAAAAAACACCACCACCACACACACTCTAATTTGGGATATCCGATGTCCTGCATGAATTTTGTATTAGATTTCTTACTGATCTCTGTTACCATTGTAAGCATTCCAGCTTTGAGCAATTAAAACTCCTAGTTCTAAAGTTCTGGATGCTTAATGCCCCAATCAGCAACCACCTTTAAGAAGTTTTTTGAAACAGTATTTGTCAATATAGGAACCCATACATTAGCTCTGTGTACGCACCACTTGTATGGTCTATCCACATATAGCCTGGTTTACATTCACAGCTAATATATTCAAGAAAGGCGCTGTTATTGGAGTAAAACTCATTTCACAATTTCCACTTTCAGGAAAGCAACACCCAGTGTGAAAGAACAAATGTCTACTGTATAGAATGACGGACTGTGGGATGTGCGTTGTCTTCTAGAGATTACGCCAATGTCAGCTGTCCCCCTTTGATGCTTCCGATACGTAAAAATTTAAAGGTCCAATAGGAATACGCAACAATCAAAACAGTGACTCTCTCATCCGTCACTTTTGTCACAGCAATGTCCCCGTGGTATTTCTCATGCCTGCCCTTTATAGTTAATGGACTAAAATCCCACCCTTCACAGAACCATAACGCAGCACAACTCATTCAGTAACTACTGAAACCTTATTTGCGGGACATGCACTTCTCTGCACGACTCTCTAGCAATGCCAGCACTGCCCCCTTCTCAATCCGTTGCTGAAGTTATGGTTTGCTGCAAAAATAACTTATGTATCAGACCTTCGCAGTCGTTCTGTAACCGTGCTCTTACGCTCCCACAGACGTACAACCGTGAGTCGTTGGTGGTGTTTTCTAATTCAACGAATTTTTCTTAAATGACTGTGAATTGTCTTTCACTGAGATTTAGAAAAAGCTCGGTCTGGTATTTCTGAAGTGCAACTTCCTGCCATAAATGGTCATGTAAAGAGCAGAGTCAGCACTGTGTGCAGGGCAGCCCTGAACAGCCCTATCCACCAGCCAGCTACCTAATCAAACAGAATGCATGTAGCCCATGCAAATGAACAGATTTTTCTGTTAAGACTTCGGCCCAAAATGAGAACGTAAAACTGAAAGTACAATATGTATATTCTATTACAATTATATTCAATTTCCAAAAATAACAGTTGGCAATTTCAGGTTTAATCTTTAACAGGTATTAAAATGCCAGAGGATGGTGCTATCTGCCTGCACACCGTTCAGGTAATTCAGAAACAGAAACACGAGTTTTACATACTGAACCTGAACTACACAAGCATATTCCAAGCATCTCTGCACACATGTATCTTGACTGTATTACAGGAGCGTAAGGCATTTTTAGCCTACTTAATGCACAGATTCTATTTAGGCACCAAAATCCTTCAATAAGCCACACAGCAATTTTAAAGGAAAAAGAGAGCAAGAAATCATCCTGACTGCTAGTAAACAAAAAGTAAAATGATCTTAAAGCTGTTCAACTCTTCCAAACTTACTCAGTTTCTCAATTTACTCAATAAAGTTTCTTCAGAAATACAATGAGGTGTCCTGTCACAATTGCAGAAGAGCGTGTTTACTAGTCCTCCACAAATATCCATTTTGAAACTGAGCAA
Organism: Tinamus guttatus; assembly: GCF_000705375.1. The sequence continues at coordinate 170,914 of NW_010581318.1, forward strand.
ATAGCTGGTAATTTCAGCTTTTATATATGCAGGAAAACTGTATTTGTCAGCTTCTAGCGTAGTGCAAACTCTAACGTAAGCGAAGTTTAAACTTTATTAATTTAGTTTAGATTCTCTGAATAGTTTACCCACCGCTCTGCTTATGCCATTACAACCACATTAGACCCCCAGTGGGTGAGCGTGATGGCAAGTGTGAGAGAATTCATCAATGTTTTCTTAAGGACAGTCAAATTTGACAGCTTTTACTTCTCCATACATTCACTTTTCTGTTTCTCTGCAAAGTTAGCCCTCTATAAGAAAAAACTATCTACTCGATGGCCCTCCATGTATCCCATGATTTGCTAGCAGATTGCAATGTCACAGCATGGTGTGATTCATGGTATTTTCAGAGTGGAAGATCTGTGACTTCAGAAAACCAAAAGATTAACTTAATCATATGCCAAGAATTCAGTAAGTACTAAAAGGGAGCAGCTATCTTGCAAAGAATCAGTAATCTGATGGGAATAGGTCTGCAAAAAGGCTAAGGTCAAGGAGTACAGCAATAACTGGAAACACTACATAGAGATATATATAAAGAGGGTGTTTTTTTTTTTAAACATCTTATTTAAATAAAAAAGTATTTAATCACAGAAACAGGAACCATACCTGGGTACAAGGCAGATAGGTTCACAAACTGGCAGTGATTTTGCATTTTCTGATTGCAAGGTTATGCTAATTTAATAGCAAATTCATAGTTTTTAGTTTAATAGACATACTCTACTTACATATTTTACAAAGAGCCAGCAACACACTCCAATTTTGAAAGCTTTACCTATAATGAAGATGAAATGACAGACTGCATTAGAATATCATTAGTCGTGAAGCCAGGTATGGTAGAAATGGTACTAGTTTTGCCCACTGAAATGGTGTTGACAAGATGAGAGCAGATTACACGCTCACTCTTCAGGGTTTTACTTCGTATCATCTCAAAACTATCTTCCTGATTATCCTCATTGCCCACCCCACCTCAGAGACAGAGATACACATCTTCCCAAACCAGCAGTTAAGGCATTTCTCTGGAATCAGTAAAACAAGGCACAAAGTCTTTACCATACTTCATAGAGGCTCTCAATTCACTTTTTTTTTTTTTGTGTGTGTGTGTGTGTGTGTGTGTGTGTGTGTGTGTGTGTGTGTGCGTGTGTGTGCTTTGGCAAGCTATCATCTTCCAGCAAAGAATTATTTCACTATAGACTCCTAAAAACTATCTGTGTGTGGAATGTTCAGTACTTATTCATATTATTAAGTTAAAGCAGACTGCTCTTGCAAATTTTATACAAATTTTTAAATGCCAATTAAATTCCTCAGTTTACAGTCACACTAGGAACATACAAAAACCTTGATAACTTTGTCAGGACACTACTCTGCCTCATTGGAAAAAGCAGACACTTAAAGAGCCGTTTCTACATGAACCAAGAGTATTCTTACAAAAACAGTATCAAAGACTACTGCAACTCTTTATTCAGAATTATATTTAGATAGAGAAATGTAAACTAAAAGGGTTTACTGTCAAAGAACTGTGATATTATGAAAGCTATTACGCTATTATAAATCTCAAAATTAAAATTAAAAAGTCAGTATTGTGATCAAATAAATTAGACCCTGATTTTCCAAGTGACTGCAAAATACAGTTAAAAAAGAGGTATGTTTAGTTTGTGTGTTTCTTGGCCATAAGTGATTTTATTAAACTGAGGAAACTGCCAGGGAAAAAGTTGACAGTATTTACCAGAGTGGAAATAATGACACTGGGACATAGGGTCAAATGAAGACAAAACCAGTAAAAAGCAACACGGATATTCTAAAATTTTGCCTAGTTAGCAAAAATGGTAGTGTTATATGCAAGGCCTCTGTCTTACTATATTCAGTGCAGAAACAATACCTGACAATCTGGATGGAAAAAAGCTTCCAAATAAACAAGCACGAGCAATGAAAAATGAACAAGTAGAGCAGCACACACAAGGGCTCTCAAATTTAAGGCAGTCTAACAGAACAGAGCGTTTCCTGCATGTGTCCCCAAAACAACAGGAATTTCTTTTTCGGAGCCATTATTCATAGTTGGACATATGAATCCCTTCTGCTTAAGTAGCTACCTACTGTAAACAGAGTTTTCATAGAAAAAAACCAAGGTATCTTACATAGCTCACATACCCTAATAATGCAGCTGACCGTGTACAGGGCATTCCTTATAGCCAAGCAGTTCACACTATGAAAGCGCCGCCACATCTACCACCTTACAAAGCCCTTAAGTATAAGGGTAAGAACTGTACTACAAAAATAAGAGAAAAGCATTTTATACATGGCTTTATCAAGGTTTTCCAAAACACCGCTTCTCACAGGTGGCAAAATAAGCTGAAATTCCTGCCTTTTGACTCTTCCAAAAGGTCTCTTAAAGGATACAGCTCTTCAAAAAAAAAAAAAATGGAAATGCACAGCCCTGAAAGAAGTTGAGTTCATTTCATAAAGTTCTGAAGCTTAAAGAGTTCTCATTCACGCCCATAAAATGTATTTTGAACACAACTAATAGGCAAAGAAAAAGAAAAAAGGTGGAAACAGGTTCCAATTTTTATCATTCTTAATGTATCAAAACAGGTAGAAAAAGAGCAGAAGCTAAGAAAGGATATGTTGGAAATTAAAATAATTACACATGCATTGTTCTCATTTGCACGTGTAAATTAGATCAAGTCAAACATTCAACACAAAACCAAATCAAATAAAATTAGCTGAGTGAACCTACACCTTCTTCTAGTATTTACTTTACTAGGATTAAATTTAAAATAATGAAGCAAAACACACTCTCATCCAGCTATGTAAAACAATTAACAGGGGGCAGCTCCCCATGACTGCCCAAATTATGGAGTGCTCCAAACTGTTAAGACTTTACTTAGATCAGTTTTACATTGTCCCTCCACTACAAAACATTATTGGGTCACAATTCTTTGACAGCAATTTCAGCAAAGCTACCCAACAAAGTTTTTAACATTTTAATTTTTCAGTTGAGTTGTATGTAGCAAAAGTAGTGAGAATCATCATATCTATGTAGATGAGACAGCTTAAGTATTTCACATAGACACTTTGCATTAATTAAACAGAAGATAACGCTAGGAGAAAATGCTCAAGACTAGCTGAATTCTGTTTTCGACATGTACACATATCATGATGCCAAAGGCTGGCAGTATGCCATCAAAAAAGGAAGTTTCTACAGTACTCCTATATCCTACTACTTGAGAACTACAGCTTACATTCTACATTGTGCTGTTATTCCCCATTTCTATATTAAGAACCACTTCTCAAGACAGAACATTTTTCCAGCGTTATCCAAAGTCTTGCACCTTTCCTCAACGCTATTTACCACTTGTGGCAGAACACCAGAAGAAAAAGGGAAATGAGGCTAAAGTCTAGTCATGTGCATATCTACCAGTTTTTCTCAGGCCATCTGTATCAGTTTGGGATCTGAAGTTGGGTTATTCCTTGTGTTACAAGGAGAGTCCTTAATATCTTCACCATCATCATGGCAACAAATCTGCATTTTTATTCCATATTTTAAAGTTCAAAACACAGCTCTTCTGACTAGGGAGCTATGTCACACTAGGCCCTCTTTACTAGTAAGCTTGGTAGATAATCCTGTGCTATAAAGGCCTTTTTGATGTACATGCCTCCCCACACCCTAGCGATTCCTACTATTCAAGGGTACAATATCCAGTTTGACCTCCATGCTACACCAAGGAAAGCTCAGTAAGTGTGCTGGTTTATTGAACAATGGTCACCTTTAAATGAAGTCCCAAAGATAGTACTAAAAATAATTAAATGCATCTTTGCACTATCAAGAGTCTATGTAAGAAGGTCCACACAACAAGGAGCAGCACATTCGCCAAGTATGGCTTGACAGGCAAGCTGCTAGATACAGGAGTTTGAAAGGAGAGGTGTACTTCACTGCTAAGTTATTTTCCTCTAGTTTTGTTAAGTTTTCAGTTGTCTTATTTGTCAAGTCAACAGTCTTTAACATCAACTTCAGCTATTTCTTTTAATTCTTATTTTAGAATTTAAGGCATCCTTCCCCTTTTCCAAAATAAACAGAATTAGCTTGCCACTCTGCTACCTTACCCTATTTATACAGAAAGTGCATCTGAAGGGCAAAATGCAAAGGAAGCAGCGACTATTGAAAAAATACCAAGAACATGAGGAAAGAAAAGCTTTAACATCTTTGTTATTTAAATACATTTGAAACCTGGGTGTGAAACTGCTAAAGATATTTCAATCTAACTTGCAAAGCAAACTGAAGCTGCATCAATGCAGCAGGCTGATTAAGCAATTATCTACATCCCAGAACTTCAGCAGTATTAAAAACAATGCATTAGCGGGGGAAAAAAAAAAAAGGCACACAAAGTTCACACATTTTTACCATAACTACAATGACAAATCTATTTAAAAAAACACTTAAGACAACAGTTTTCATGGACCACCAGTTTTTACAGGCAGCTACAACAGATCAGGCAGAAGGAAGATGTCACTGCATAAGAAACTCTTACAGAAACAGCTACAAAGCTCTAAGAAAGCTTGAGTTGGCTCAGGGAAACTGCTGCAAGGAGATGTGGAGATACTGGGCAAGTCAAAAATATATATAGCTATCTCACACACACATATGGCATGATATTTGAGGAGCAAAAGATACACACAAAATGTCTGTTTTGCACTAAAAAGACAGAAAACATTTGTAAAAATTGCCCTCCTCTTCATCATAAAGAATGTATTCATTTACAGAGAATTAAGTCAACTCTTTGAAAAGAAACTTCTGCATTATACATGTTATCTACATTATTTCTCCAAGAATTTATCTAATTATTCCATAGTTTCCTATAAGCATAAGTAACCTGGCCCAAGCCAAAAGTACTTTAATTCCAGCATCAAAGACAAACTTGCCTAAGGCTACAAAAAGTGTCTAGATATCACTATCCTCTGAATAAGGAAGTCCCAAATCTGGATAATAGTATCCTGTGTACAGATGTGAAGCACAGTGTTGGAAGCTTTATTTCTCATTGTTAAAATTACCTACCGTAGCAAACTGATTTATATTTACAAAAACTAGAAAAAAGACTAGATATAGTAAAATATAGAATAGTTTTAAGTAAACTTTCCAGAATTATATCAGATAATAGCAAGAAACAGAAGGTTCATTTGTCAGTCTCAAAAAATACACCTCACGCTACTTTGATTTCAGAGAGGTAGCTCCACAGGCTCAAGTTGATTTTTAATGTTTTCCTTTTCATCACTGAAGAGTCTTTGCAAAGTGGCAATTGCCTGCATACAGAGAGCATCCCCATCCATAGACAGCACAGATGCACAATCACAAAATAGCATTTAAAAGAATACAATTCAGTAACACTTTTTCCCCTGAATAATGTTTCCTTTTAAAAGTCTTTTAGCTTTCTTCACTATGTCAGCAAATACATTTTGAGTGGCATTCTTTTTTTTTTTTTCCAACTTAAGCATTCAGTAGCACTTTGTGAATACTCAGTTTCATGATTTTGCCAACTTGACAAGCAAAGTTAGTCATTCTCCTGCTTATGTGAACCAACAACAGGGAAGACAAAAAGATTAGAAGAATAGGAAAATGTCATAAAACCACGAAAAGTGGTAACAAGCACTCAAGTGCTTGAGTGTAGTAACCAAAACAACTTCAATTTGTATTTTGGATTCCATTAGATATAAAATTTCCATTTACTCTCACCTTCTAAATGCAGAGAAGATATGGAAAAAGAATTAAGGCAACAAACAGTTATTCCTTGTCTCTAATTGGGCTTCACAGGTTCAACAGGCATAGATATCTTTCGTATCAATGTTACTGGCAGCCCAGGTTTTCCGAAACTTCTAGCATTTTAACCATGAATATTTACCAAGGATTCTGACTGGCTAAAATTCTTGAATTAAGCTACTTTAGACAGCTGGTTTATCCAGAGAATAGGAAGTACAAGGATGGAAGCAGTAAAAGCTTCCTTTTCTTACTGTGCCTATTTTTAATGTCAACTTTCCAATAAACATTTTGAGGGATGAAAGCTCCTCTTCAATACTCACAGGGAATCTTGATGTGGTTAAAATATTTTCCAGACCTACAGACAACTCTCACATGTTAGCAGAGGATGATTCATAAACATAAGGATCTCCCATACACGACAGAAAAAGTTTGCCGTATTAAAACTGGAAGAGTAGTATATTATCTTGGATACCTTTTTAATTTAACAGGATCTAATAAAACATGACTGCAACCATTCCTTCCTGGCACTCCAGCACATAAGAGAACTTGGTAAATTCTTCACTTTATCTTCTAAAGACAGAGGAAACTAGAAGATGACTGATCTTTATCATGAGCTGAAGGGACTGAGACAGAAGGGCAATGTAAGCACAAAAAGCTGGGTATCCATTTCCCCAGGATCTCTGGTTCTTGTTAAATCTCTTGAGGAAATTCTGAGGAGGATAAAATCCTTGTTTTATCTAAGCTCTCCCAGCTTCCAAAATATGTGATACAGTTAATTATGAAAATGACTGGCCTACTTGTATTGCTTTACATTCTTTGTTTGAAAAGTAATCTAATGTTAAAGAACCATAAAAGAAAACTCAGAAAACGCCTGGAGTGTCACTTTTTCCAGTGTAGGTGTGCAATATATATGAGGAGAATCTTAAAAAGATATCTCAAAGGATTTTAAAAAGCTGTTCACTGCTGATGACACATTTTTCCCTGAAATAAGCCACTTCCTTTCTAAAACCCACACGGTACCTTAGTGTTGAGATTCAGTAGCTTCTCTTAAAGTCTACGTATATATTTTTCTTACATAAAACACGGAAGTTTTAAATTCTCATTATTTTCCATGATTTAAGATATAACTAAATTACCAGTCTTGTCAAGTTTCAAACATTTCCATTCAGTAAAGAATACATTCTTTGGCTGAACTCGGACTGAATTCATGCTGTATCTGAAGAGTATTAAGTACAATGGGCTTTCAGCACAACAGCAGGCATTTGAGAACTGTCATGTTACTGAATAATTAGCATAGCCAATAAAAGGTGGGGAAGAAAACTCTTCTTAGCTATCTGAGTGTAAATAACTGATTTTCAGACTTGCAAAATTCAAAGCATTACAGCTCAGTATAACAAGCAGAATTAAAATAAGTGGATTTCTAGGCCAATGAAAATATATGGCACATCACCACTTAAATTTATAACGTTTTTTCCTCCAGAATATCTTTGGAGGCCTAAAAATAACATCCAAGAAAATGTTACTTTGTACCTATATTTTTTTCCAGTCAGACTCCCCACTTTGGCTGTCCATAACAACAAAGCAGATGCACCAAAAAGCTACCATCTGCATTTTGGTACTGTGCACTGGTAGGTATTGGCTACCAAAGGATCTTTTGTAGCATAAAAAGCCAAAAGGCCAACAAGTATTTGTCCCAGGCTTAGGAAATCCCTCATTACTGCAAACCAAAGACAAACCCAGCGGTATTCAACTGAATAAAGAGGAAAGGATGGTTACATGAACTCACATCTAAGCCAACAGGTTCTGGAAACATTCATGGAATTTCTGTTTTTCATGTAAAAATAAAGTGAAGGGAAATATTTGTACAGAAGAGACAAAAACAGAATTCTATAAAACTGAAAGATAAACATCACTAACAAAATGTATTCAAAGCATCTATTCATTTAGTTCATGGGTGGTATTCAGTAATTCTCAGATATTCTAAGTACCTGAAAATCTTGAATACAGTTATTATTAGTAGAAATCATAAGAGAACAGCAAATACCAATAAGCAAATATCTACTTCTCTATTAGCACCTAAAACAGAGCAGCATAGTCCAACACTCAAAAAATTGAACTTGAGCTTCTGACACCTACACTGTACTCCTAGCTTTTCAATTTCTACTCCTTTCTTTCAAAATACTTATCTTGTTAAAATATTTATCTTGTTAATCTTGACTTTTTACTGTGAAACTTCCTTCTTACTAAGCATTTATACATATATAAGGGCCCTGATCCTGGAGAAAGTATTAAGATACAACCCTAACACAAAGTATGCGCTGCCCGCACAAAGATAGCTGAAAATGACTTACAAAATAAATAAATAAAGCAAAGCAAACCAAAAAGAATCCTGGTTACCCCAGCAGCTATCAAACTGAACACACTCTCTTGCTCAGTTCACAGTATTTTTTTTCCCCTGCAAGAATTGCACAATTACAGAGATCTTGATCTCTTCTCACTTATGGATCACTAAAATCAAAAATATTACTAGGCAAGGTATTCAAGTAGCCTGCTACATTTGGAGCTTAAGATCCTGAGAATTGTCTCAACAGCTCAATGAGACATTATTCATATAGGTACTTCTGAATAAAAATTAATAACCACATATTTCAGCTTTTAATATTATGCGTTTCTGAATTTGAGGCACAGATTTCCAGTAACATTCTCCATTCAAAAAAGATGGCTTTTGTTATGAAAAAATAATAAAAAATAAATAAAACTAAACTAAGCCCTAGAGAGTATAAAGCATCAATCATTTCTGATCTCCCAGTGGGGGTAGTTATCTTCCTACTTTTCTCACACTTGTTTGACTTTTACTTTGCTCTGATTTTCCAAAACAACTTCAGCTAGAATTCAGCTTGATTCTGAATCTAGCCCAGAGAAAGTAAGCCTAAAGGAAAAATGGAAGAGACATTTATAAACAGTTTTTAAACAAATCAAGTGTAGCAGTTCTTGAAATGATCAATTTCAGTGGTAGCAAAGAGCTGGAGAATTAGTATTAGACAGTTATTTTTCCATACTTCACTACTACGCTGTCCATTTTAAGGCTCTAATAAATTTTATCAGCTACTTAAAAACAATTCTAGCCAAAAGCAAATTGGAGCACCAATACAGTATTGGAAGATAGTGGTAGATGCCAGTTTTTGACATTCTCCAAAGAGATCTTCCGTGGTAGAAATATGCCTAGGCAACCCTAGCCAAGACCAGAGGCTGCTTACACAATAAAAGCAATCTTCATAGCCCATTCAGTCATAACTATTCCATAAGCTGTAAATAAATTGTAATTAAAGTCAGTCCTTTAAGAATATACATTTTATTCAGGTACATAAAGCAATATCCACAAGACAATTTTATATTAAAATATTATGCAGTCAGTAATTAAAAATTATGTACAAATTAAATTTAATGTACAAAATACCTTGAAGGTATACAGCCTGAACACTAGAAGCTGCATGTCTTTGTAGTTTAATATTTTCTTTTGTACACCCATATATGGACACAGACACTCGTACAATATTAATATGTAAATTCTAAAACAAATACAGCTAAACCATATTATACAGAGATGCAAACTAACTGCAAAATGGGAAAAGCCGATTATTTTAAGCATAAAAACACAGGTTTGATTAACAATTTTAGCATTCATAGCATTCATTAGGCAGAAACACTTCAGTACAAAGACCATATACACAGCTCTTATACAAGAACACTACATGTCGTATTAAGCAGCAAACTTAAAAAAAAAAAAAAAAAAACTGCCACCGATCACCCAAACCTGGTTCTCATCAAGAAAATTAACATACCTGTTTCATTTAAAAAGCGGATACAATAACACATTATCTTTTGGGTTTTTTTTTTTTTTAAGTGTAATTTTCCATACACAGAAATAACTAATCTCTGCTGAAAAATAAGTGGAATTCAGGCTTATACATTACTTTGCATTTTTGTTGTGTTCAGTCTGCAGGTTTGTACTAATTCAGGGTTTACTTCGGGATTCAGGATCGCACACCGAAGAATAATCCCTCACCCCACCAATACCATCAAATATATGAAAATCTAGTTACCTAACAAGATCCAAAGTTGCTTGCTAAGACACCTATTTCCCCAGAAAGATCCACAAAAAACATACTATGCTGATGCCCTCTGGCTTCGGCTACTTGTTCCAACACTGTATCTACATAAATCCCATGCCCTCAAAAAAAATTCCAAGTACACATATTATTTATACATACTTTACAAATGAATCCACAGGTTATAACTTAGGTGTATGTTCTATAACTACTAGAAATGCTAAAAAGTTTTGGGAAAAAAAAGCAGCAGTCAAATGAAAAAACAGACCAAAATAATGAAAAAGCCCAGCAGGAAGAACAAAAGAGAGGATTTGGGAGTTAGATAAACAAACAGTGACAGCAAAAAGCTATCCTACGAAAATTTAGAAAGCGTTCGCATTACAAAACCCTGCCTCCAGAAACATAAAGTAGGGCCCTACGAGAATTTTGAAGATAAGAAATTCAAATCATCTAACAGGCAGAACTGTAGCAGACTTTGCATTGTTTTAAAAATAAAATAAAATTTCTCTACTAGAAGAATACACTTCATTTTTGAAAAATATTACTTCTAAATACTCCAAATAGGATCTCTCCTCCTGATGGGAAAAATAAACTTGCACTTTTAAACAGCGAAAAGCTCATACTTGGACTAATTGCAGAAAAAGGACCGCTGAAGTGAAAGGCATTGCATATTAGTCAAGAAGCAGAACTAGATATGAAGGCTTATTAATTATACAACCAGTGTACCATCAGTATCAACCAGACTTTCACAAACCTTATTCTCTCAAACCTTAAGCAGGTTGCAATATCACAATCTGTTGAAGCAGGTTTGAGAAACTACCAGGATTTGGTTTATAGAGGAAAGAGAGGTCCTGAAGCAAAAGGGAAAGAAATCTAATCCTGGTCTTGAAGGTCTCAGAGCACAGTATGTACATCACACCGCACTATTTACAATTTAGACTTTTAAGGCACCTAAAATATGCAATAATACAGATGGCTAGACCAAACATGTCGTCTAGAACATAAACACTGCAACGCTGTCATTATATAAAATTTTTATTAGTTAGGATAAGAAACATTCATTCAAAAGGTGAGAGGTCAAACTATTATTAAAAAAATAAAATATATCCTATTCAGAGCCTCTAAATGAGATTAAAGCAAAGCGTCAATGAGACAAAATATACACAACAGGAAATTTGTACCTGAGAGCACTGGAACATGTTTTATTTTTATTTAAAAATAAGACTATAGTGCAACCTGAAGTCAGGAATAAATCTGTGTTTGTCATCTTTTTGATAGCGAACTAAAATCAGATTTAAAATTGAACCTACTGTTCCATATTAGCTGCCAACTTTAGGATGGATAAGTGTATGGCAATTTATGTATGAACATATGTCTAACATGCATGCCTAACAGGTGCATCAGAACTTGCTAATTACAATCTTAACAAAAAAAAAAAGTCTTAAATGGTCTGATTTTGATCTTCTAAAGTTTAAAAGTAAGAGCCACAAAGGCCAACAATGGAAGAGAACACATTTCCACTATTAAGGGAGCTTTCTCCAAAACAGACAAGACAGATACAAAAATCACCTCTGCTTTGCCTGAAATTCTTTTTTGTTTGTTTGTTTGTTTGTTTTTTGTTTGTTTGTTTGTTTTAATCCCCCTCCTTAACTGAAGACTGTCATGCCAACATTGAGAGGAGAACTGTTATTCCAAAATTCCTCTGGAGTCTGACAGACTCCAAAATAAACCACAGAATCCTACTGAAACTTCTCATGAAACATAGGCTACATGAAACAACTGCAGAATAGGTATTCCAAAATTCTCAATATGCCATTTTGACATTTGCTGGGAAAGTGAACAGGCACACAATTTCTGCTTTAAGTGATGCCCTATAAATTTGGTCCTGTCAAAAGCTATACGTGTCCTATCAAAAGTTGTGTGTCCTATCATAACCACAACTATTAAAAACAGAGGTCAGTGAGCCTATTAAAAATTGAAGGCAATTGTGTTATAACATTGAAACCAGAACGATCACAGAAGTGACATCAACTGAAAATACCAATTATGAGCTGACAGTTTAATAACATACCTTATCAGAAAACTTCATGAACACTTAATAAAATAAATGTCTAAGATAAACAGAGGTTCTCCTTACCCAGAAACATACACCATATAGCAAAATTAATGATTTTTTAAAAATACTAATTTAGCGTTCTTCTCAATGAAGTATATTTTGAACACCAAGAAAGGTGTATAAAGAAGTCTACTTGTGTTTATAGAGGCTTATACAAGCAATTCCTATTTTCTAAAGTCCAAGATTTTGTAAAGTTAAAAATGTTAAATTGTCAGTGAAAATTACAGAAAAAAGGAGGGAAATCCAGTGCAACAGCTTAAAAGTTCACATACAAATTAGTTACTAATGTAACGGTAATTGTCATAGATATTGTTAAAAAAATAAACAATTTTAATTCTGGACTATAAATAGATTCCATATAAAATTTATTTCTTGATTTTTTTAAGATACAAAGACATAAGCACTGATTCCTTCCCATGTTTTGTACTACTCTCTTATAAAAGCTTTTTTTTGTTTGGCTTTCACAATATCATCAGGAGAGGCTGATTGGAAGTCAAAGGGCGTTATGGCTACTACAGGACCAGTTTCCTCGGGTTTCACTTCTTGCACTTGTCTACTGTATAGGAAAGCTTTATGCACACCCACCACACGCCGCTTATAACCTTTTGGCGGGTAACAGAGACACAAGGTTAAAGCGAAAGGTGAAGGTCTCGCATGCAGCGCCTTCACCCATGAAGGGGTCAAATCCTGCCTCTGAGGAATGAACCCTTTTTTGCTTTTTTTATTTGTTTTAGCAAAAACAGAACACTTTCCTTGCTTTGTATTTAAATCTTTAGTTTCTGGGACTAAGACATTTGATTGTCCTACTGCATTTTGTTCTACTGATGTATCTGCTTTTTTTATAGTGCTACTTAAGTCAATTTTTGCTCTTTTAGAAGGCTTCACCTCAGTTACACTTTGCATGAAGTCCTTTCCTTGTTGAGTTTTATCTACTTCAATAGTCTCCGCAATTAAATCTGACAGTGACAAACTCTCAAAATCCTTCACTGGAGAAACTTTGGAGAGGGCTAGAGAAGACAACGATTCTGTTAGTTCTGGTATCACACCTGAAGTTTGAGGTTGACTTACTAGTTGTGATAATGATGAGGTTCCCAATTTCATATCCGTGAGACTCGCTGTTGACTGGGCATAAAGATCAGCCAAAGAATAACAGCAGGTTGCACTGCTTTCCTGGTGCGCCTGAAGCAAGTCAGCCAGTGAGGCACCTCCAGACTTGGACACTGGCAAAGCGGCCATCGCTAAAGAGGGACTTTCCTGTTTTCTATCTTGTTTAAGCAAAGACAAATTTTCAAGTTCATTCCTTCTATTTACAGGATGACTGACTCCAGAATCAAGAGCTAATTTTCCTAAAGGACTTGCTAAACCATGAGGACTACCAAAATTTGCATTACTATGACAATCGTAAGTATCTGAAGAAATGCTGTCTTCACAAATCACATTCTGCATCAGCAAGGATTTCAAGTCCTGTATTTCCTTGCATTCCGGCTTCTTAAAGGAAGTCTTTCCAGATGTGTTACTTCCTATACCAAAGTAAGCATTTTCACTGCCAAGAATCGAACTTACTGCATTAGCACTTTTTGGGAGTGGATCCCCTGCCTGCTTATTCACAGGTTCATACAACAATCCTTTACCCAAATCATCACTGAAACAAGATGATATAGCAAGCGAAGAGGATTTCAAACCTTTCTTTTCAGATAAAGGTATATTGGATATTTTAGCATTAGGAAGCATTTTGTCATTGGTAAATGAAGAGCAAGAAGCTGAATTGCTTTTGGCTGTCTGGTTTCCAAGGCCAGAGGTGTTGGTGTTCTCAGCAACATTTTCTACTGCACAAGAGACATTTTCTGTATTAACAAATACTTCTGGACAACAAAGTAAGTCTCCTTACCTTACAAGAGCCAATAATTTTCGGATAGAAGCATGGTCGCAATGAAACATCCATTTTTATTTTTAAGTAGACAGCAGCAGCAAAGAAAAAAACATGGAAAGGCATTTAATTACTAAATGTTATTGAAAAATGTGCATCATTATACACACAATTACAGAATTGCAGAACAGTTGAGGTTTGAAGGGACTTCTGGAGATCACCTGGCCCACCTTCCCCGCTGAAGCAGGGTCAGCTAGAGTAGGTTGCCCAGGACCACATCCAGTCTGGTTTTGATCATCTCCAAGGACGGAGACTCCATAGCCTCTCTGGGCAACCTGATCTAATATTCAATTAAATGATGGATATTTACTCAAGTACCATGGAAGTTTACAAAAAAAAAAAAATACTTAAGAAATGTCAGCACAGATATTATGGTTTACATATGAATCAAAACAAGAAATTACTATAAAAACACTATCAAAAAGGAGAGGTATGGGTCCGGGGAAAAAGGGGAAGGAGTGAGTATTTGCTGAACAAAGAAACATTCGAAGTACACAAAACTTTTAAAGATGTTGTCCCACTTCTAGGACATGTATTCACGCAGTTAAAGTCATTTATTAGAAGACAGAAATTTACTGTAAACTGCAGGTGGTTGCTTACAGTTTGTATTTAAGATGAGATTCAGGTTTTATTCTGACTTGCAGCTCAAGTAAAGCTGTTTCCTCTAAATTTTTAGGATACAATTATTTAGAAAAGATGGCCTTACATAATTCTTAGGAATGACTAGCATGGCCACCTTCATGGTTTTTAAAGCCAAATTTACAGTGTATATAGAAATGAATCATCCTAAAGCCACACACAATTAAAGTGTACCTTTTGTCATCTTTCCTATAATCACAGGGTCCTCATTCTTCGTCTTCACATTTTGCTTAGTGTCTTGTGAAAGCACAAGATCCAAAGCCTTCTGTACATCAAATTTACTGTCCAATACTGCTTGCACCATTGTTTGCTCTGGTACAGTTTCTCCCAAAACTTCTCTCATTTGATCAAGGCATGAATTAAGACGGGCTAAAAGAGACATTTTAGTGTTATTAAAACATTTCTTTTGTAGCTTATAAAGTGGTCTAACCACTAACACCACACATCTGATAATAAAAACTGGAAAGAATTATCATGTTAAGAGATAAAACCTTAATTCAACTTCAATCTCACTTTTTTCATAATAGGCTTTACCCTCAAAACCTGCAGAACATTAGATTAATTTAAAACATTGCAATATAGAACCATCATTCACTACCATATACTGATCATTAAGTTTTCAACACTGAAATAGTTCGATCCTATAAAAATTAACTAGTTTAACTGCTGAGAAGAGGTGCAAATAACCACCCTAAAATTATTCATAGTAATTTAGCATGTCAATGTGGAATTCCATTTAACAGCACAAATTAAGTGTTTACAAATGCTATAACTAACATCCAAAGTAAACAGTGTTTATTCAGGTCTCGGTTTTCAAAATAGAAATAAAGATAGGTAAAGAAATTAAAGGTAGCCCAGAATTGAGAGGTAAATAAAATCAATGCAACTTCCTTAGCAGGCCGAGGGAGGTGATCCTGCCCCTCTACTCAGCCCTGGTGAGGCCACATCTGGAGTATTGTGTCCAGTTCTGGGCCCCACAGTACAAGAGGGATGTGGAGCTGCTGGAGAGAGTCCAGCGCAGGGCTACAAGGATGATCAGGGGCCTGGAACATCTGCCCTATGAGGAGAGGCTGAGGGAGCTGGGCCTGTTCCGCCTGGAGAAGAGAAGGCTGAGAGGGGATCTGATCAGTGTCTATAAGTACCTCAAGGGAGGCAGCAGGGAGGATGGTGCTGGCCTCTTTTCAGTGGTGGCCACCGACAGATCTAGAGGAAACGGACGGAAACTGAAGCATCAAAAGTTCCACAGGAACATAAGGAAAAAATTATTAAAAGTGAGGGTGACAGAGCACTGGAACAGGCTGCCCAGAGAGGTTGTGGAGTCTCCTTCTCTGGAGATCTTCAAAACCCGCTTGGACGCAGTCCTGTGCCACGTGCTCTAGGTGACCCTGCGTGTGCAGGGGGGTTGGACTAGATGATCTCTAGAGGTCCCTTCCAACCTTAAGCATTCTGTGATTCTATGATTCTATATAAATAGTGACTCTGGATTAACACTCCAGCTTCCAAATTTTCTACAATCTTTACCTTTCCTAGAACTGTCATACTTTTTCAGGGTCATATAATCCTTTTTTTGCTTTGTAGCAGCTTTCTGTATTCCTATCAATGGAAACGAAATTCTCAAAGATCTTAGACAATCAAATTCTACTACAAAGATATATAACAAAATTGTTTTCAGAATTTGAGCAAAGTTTACTTAAGGAAACTCCAATTTACCATATTTACTTATATGTCTATGAATTATCATAGCTTCTACCAGTTTACTTGATATTGAATCCAGAACTGTCTGCTGCACTAAAATTTCATGGAAGTTTATTGCTTCATCATTCAGAAACATGCCTTATTCTATGTGCATTAATACATCAAAAATAACCCCGATTTACCCTACAAAAATCACAAAATAAGTTGGCTATTCCATTACTACTTAGGAAAGAGTTGGGCATTTTTTTTGTAATTAATTGAGCAATCAGCCCACAAGTTTAAAATCAAGCATTATTCCCTCCATACAGAACTCATATAACATGGAATTCATGGCTGCAGGACTGAATGGAAATCAAAGTCTAATGGGTTCAAAACAGGATCAGACAAGATTGTAAATGGCGCAGGTATCCAAAGCTATTGTGTGTTGGTTCAAGGAAACATCTGACTGAAATCATTTTAAATACTGTCAATTGCCATAATCTGGAAGGCATTACAGGACAATAATCATACAAATACCCTGTTTCTCATGCTTTTTCCTTCGCACCCACTTGTGGAGTCAAGTTATTAAGCTAGATGGACTCCTGGTCCAACCAGGAGAGGTGTTCTTATCTTTGAATTCCATATGCAATTTCACTATTTTCAGACTGAAACTCAGAACATATTCTAGAGTGTGCTAGCAAATTTTAAGTAATATATGAGAAGGTAGCTAAGAGCTTAAAGAATCATTGCTGAAGAGGTGTTTCTCCACCAGATATACTCACAGAAGGTGCTGTGCTAGTATGAAATTCCAAAATGTAAGTAGTTTAAGTCAGTCAAGGAAAAAAAATGCTAATTTGAGACTATTTCAGCAAGTCTTTACACATAAGAGAAACATCTCTAAAACGAATTATTATTGCTCTATAATTACCTCTATCAACTCCAGACAACTGGTGATTGGTCGTAAAGTAATCAGCAGCATCCTCTGCTCCTTCATAGCCATATTCCTCTTCTAACGGCTCAGCAAATGCTGCTGGCTTGTCTCTCCTCGAGTAGATAAACTGAGCTGCTACATTGTGGGGGGAAAAAAAAAGGATTAAGTATGTTTAATTTTTTTCTTCCTTTAAAAAGGAAGCCTATGCACAGAAAAGCTAGGATGCTAACTTTTTGCGATGATTGCAATGATTCCGCAGATCAGAGGAAAGGAGCAGGATAGGGAAACATGACTGCACAGAACATACAGGAGTTCATGACGGAATACGAATGCCTATTTGTAATCACTTGAACTAACCTGTTGAAGGAGAAATGCAATAGTCATCTTCTACTGATTGGCCATATACATCATCATCTTCAAAATCTATGAAGCAGACAGAGTAAGATTAATCTATGTAATCTTTTAATGCTTAGTCAAAATATAACCTTTTATGTAAGGTTTTAAGAAAGTTACTGTGCATCTCCAGTATTCCAAAAGTGTTTATTTACATAGGTGAAATGCTACAATGCTATACTACAAAGATATATCTTAAGTATTTAATAGTCTACTTATTATGAAAGCAGAAAATGTTCAAGAGTTGCAATGCATCCTTCTTCGGCATCTCTTTTGGAAGACCTACATCATAATTCAAACCCAGCATCCTACAGTTTCACATATTTTCATCCATGGTCTTGTACTTCTCTTGATATTCTCACTAGATCCCTCCCACCATGCACACACAGACAGTTCAATCTTTACTCCAAAAACTAGGGATCACCATTTCTATTCCATACATGTCTATCTCTCATCTTTTCTCTCTGATCGATTTTCGGGGCCAGCTCCATGTCAATTCAAATTCAGCAAGGCAGAAATCACAATTCACAATGCCTCAGTCTATGTCAAGTCACTTCAGGCAAAAGGGAAGAATCTTATTTTTAATATAACCATAACCCTTCCTCAATTCAAAAAGGTCAAGCACAGCATCTTGACAGACTGACTTGTCAGATCTATACTACATTAAAGACTTCTCCACTGACCAGTTATCAAAGAATAACTGTGTAGTCTGCCCTAGTAAGCATAATATGGATAAGACTATAATAATATTTTGCTTTCAGCTCTTTATTTTAAAGATCAATTTATTATTACATTAAAACATTTACAGCATTTAAGTTTCTGGTTCTTCGGACCACTTTGTTCTGCCTTTTCTTAATTTTACTCTATTTTTTTTTGTCTTTATGATTTCTTTGCGTATCACACCTGAAATGCAGAGAACAATGATATCTGTAGCCTCTCAGTGCTTTACATGCAACTTACAGGTCCTTCCACAGTCTTCCCTTTTATTATTCTGTCATATAAGGCCAGTTCTTGTCTGCCTAACAAAAACTATCAAATCTACACCTTTAAGTTCACCATATCCTTATTCTACAACTTATGAGAACAAGAACTTTCTTTCAAGAAAGAACATTATCTTTAAAAGGTAACTCTTCAACAATCACTTTATATTGAATTGATTTTTTTCCTTTTCTTTTTCCTGAACAAAGATTTAAAATGTTGTTAAGCAGCTAACAACCAAATCCTTAGCAAAATAAAGTTTTTGGCCATCTCTGCATGAATTGAAATCTATGCAAAAAGAAATGAACAAAACAATGGAAGCAAACACTATCTGATTTTTTTCTATTAGCACTCACCTCCTGATTCAGTCCACCATCTACGAAATGGTAAAATATTATGACCACTGATTAAAAATTGTTTAAAATAATAAGAGTTTGGATACGTGAGAGCTATAAAGACTTATTTAACTAAGGGTACTGTCATCAAGAATCACAATTAGAAAATAAATTATTCCCAATTAAAAAGCTACTCTAATATTATATCAACCTTGTAAATAAGTTATTCTGGTATTATGTAAACTTCAAAAATACATCTATATATTTTTCACTAATAATAAAAATATGAATGTTCTTAAAGATGCTATTGCACACTCTTGGCAGTTTCACAAATAACCTTTTAAAAGAATCAGAAGAACAAATAGCTAAAGCACAAAAACATCTGGCTAAAACATTAAAAAAAAATCTGTACTCTTATATTAACTTTTAGACCATAGATCTGGGATCTTACTGCATCTATCTATGAAAATTTCAGAATTAGCCAAGTAATGAAAGATTCGCTTGCCTTTCAACATGAAATGACAAAAATCAAAGTAAACTTAACTCTAAAATCCGCTGCAATTTTCCAAGAATGGTCAATAAAACTAGTAAGTAAAAGGGCTAACATATTGTATGAGAAGTTTAGCGGAAGACTAGAGAGACAGTTAATTACTTTGGAAATTCTGATACTCTCAAGGAACAAAATGACATATTTATCATAAATGAGGAAAAAAAAAAAAGACACAACTCTCTGATGCATCCTGTTTCCCTATGAGGATCAAATTCTCTAGGAAGTGGTTCTAAGTACCCAACTTTTCGGGACAGGCACACCTTTGCCAATTTGGCCAGGTCTTGGAGAGTATCCGGAACTCCCCAAGGACTTACCAGAAGAGCAGGTAAAATCACACAAGTCTTTTGTCAGTGCACATCATTTAAATCCCTTGTACATTTCATATAATTTTAATATCTAGACTAAAAGGGGGGGGGGAAAGGCTAATTTGTGAAAATTGCTCAACTTGCAGTATCATAAAATTACTAAGCAGTGTTAAAAAAAATCCAGAGGACAGACTGGAAGCATCGCACAGTATCAATATTTACACCATGAGCATGCTCTCAGGTGACTAGCATGCTCACTACTGATCATACAATGTCAAAAAATGTGACAGAATAAATAGAATAACACCAAATAAAGGCCACAAGAACTAAGATCTCAAAAAATGTTCCCATGAAAGCAGTCCAAAATATTACTTATATTTACTTTAGAAATAAAACAACTCTTCCCATGAAAGCAGTCCAAAATATTATATTTACTTTAGAAATAAAACAACTGGCACAAAGGAACACAGATTCTAAAATGGCATTACAAGAACATCTCACATTATATTAAATCAAGAAAAGGCAAACATGGTATTTGATAGGCTTCATTTCAAACAGAAGTTTATTATAGAAACTTAAAAGAATGCACATATGAATCAAAGTTTTACCAAGAGCATAATGAGATCATAGTTTCAGACAGCAAGGGCATACCGATACTCAAATGGTTGTAGTAAGTTATTATGTATCTCGGCAATTTCAATGAAAAGTTTTTGAGGAGTGTACGAGTGTTGAAATGAATCCTACAGGTTGGGCACTTCACGGAGAACTCCATGTGGAAATCAGCATTACAGCCAGAAAAGCAAATCTCTAGAGGGTGAGAGAATCCCCAACCAGTTTAGGATTTTGCCTGTGTTTGGTGTATTTGCACTAGCAAAACTCCCTAGATAGAGTCACCCCACATATGCCACAAATGGTTCACATGCACCCAAACAAGCTGTGAGAACACGGTGCACCACCACCCAGTTTGTCCTGTTCCTGTACAGATTCACACCTTGCACCTGCCCACTCAGAGACCAAAGGCAGGCAGAAGTATTGCTTGCATTATTTTATACAGACTGACAAAGTCAGCCAACAAAAGAGCTGCAAGCCTTTCTAAAGGCTTCTTCAAAAGAGTAGTGTGAGCTGGAAAAGCGTTCATTTTTCCACACTCCATGCCAATGCAAACAAACCCTCTGCAGGAAAAGGGCAACCACCAGAGCACCTACGCAAACGGCAGCGTGCCTGCAGCGGGGCACGTACCGGCTTAGCTCTCAGAGCTCCCTCGTTCCCTGCAATATTAAGTTAAACACGACAGAAACGCATGTAACGAGCAGCTTTCCCGATACACCCCGAGCTCCGTCAGCGCGAGCCCCGTCCCGCCGCACGGGAGGCCGGGGGGGGGGGGGGGGGGAGGGGGCCG